>APFE031637960.1:234008-291074 GCA_000404065.3 Pinus taeda
TATATATATATCATTGTTTGGGCTAGATAAATAGGCCTATAAGGCCTCTCACTCAAGCGAAGAAGAAAGAGGACATTGACCTAAGGAATCCCCTCACACGTGCGAAGAAATAGGGTTGCACTGTTGTCATACCAGACCTGCAATTGTATCTCAAGAAAGAGATCGGTTGGGTAAGAGATAAGGGACTCCTCATATGTGAAAGAGTCCACTAAGGTTAAAAGAAGAATATCTCTTCTAGAGCTAGCATATTTAGAGCTAGTTGTCGGAAGAAGAATGAAGTGCAGGAAGAAGGAGGACGAAGTGCCAGAAGAAGAAAGACAACGACTTGACTTGTGCTTAGAGGATATTTGTGTCAAGGGTCTAAGGTTTGGCATTTATCAATAGAAGCTTCAATAAGAGAAATTTGAGGAAGGGTTTTCCTCTCTAAGAGAGAGAGGTTTTTCCCTGGCAAAGAGCCAACATCTTGTGTTCTTGTCTTTTGTATTTTGGTAGCAGTTTGATGAAGTAAAAGAACATACACTAGTAATAAGAAGAAGATCAAGCTAACAAGAAAAGTAAAAGTGCTTCACAAATTGTTATCAAGTCTAGAAGAATCCTATCATAACTACTTTGCCCTAGATTCTTCAACATGGTATTGGAGCTAAGGTAACACATCAAGGAAAGGGCATCTCAAGAACACTCATAAGGTGACACATCAAGGAAGGACATCTCAAGAACATCTACAAGGTTGAAGCATCAAGCCAAGAAGTCTCAAATACATCGAGGACAAGAAGGCCTACCATCTACTATCCATCAAGGGAGACTACAAAGCAAGAAGAGAAGCCTTTCATATAAAGGCACCTACAAGAAGATCCAATCAAAGGACCTACATCAAGCTACACCATCTTCAAGGGAAAAAGCACTACAAGTCAAGTCCTTCTCTCCAAGCAAATCTCATCATCAAGCAAGTTTGTTTGAAGGAAGCAATTTGAAGATCATCAAGAACAAAGAAGGCAAGCCATCTAGTCTTCAAGAAGAAAGCAATACTACTACATCACAAACTCTATCAAGTATATATATGTCCCCTCCTGAATATACCTCAATGTCTTTTTGCAAGGAAAGCAACAAATTGGTTGGGACCACTAACTTCCTTGCATCGAAGAAGAGGATTGATTTACTTCTCAAGGATAATGAACTTCTAGACCTCATCCAAGGGAATATAACTATCCCTGCTAAGGAACAAACTCAAGCCTTAGCAAAGTACAATAAGGATGAGACAAGAGCTCAAAGGCTTCTAATAGAATCTATAAAGGACTCTCTCATTCCTTATGTCTCAAAATTTGAAACATCAAAAGAAATATATGATAAACTAATAGAGTTATTCTCGGTAAGCACAGCTAGAGAAGTGATATCTCTACGTAATAAGTACAAGATGAAGATATCAAAGGAAGGAATAGCTCCCTACTTCATGAAGATCTCTGAGATGAGAGATCAACTTCAAGAACTAGGAGAAGTCATGTCTGACAAAGAAATGACAATTGTAGTACTCAATGCTCTACCTAAGGATTGGGGCAACTTCACATCAAGCATATATGCCAAGAAGGAAGCTACCGCACTAAGTGAAATTTGGTATCTATGCAAAATTGAGGAGACTAGACTCAAAACCAAGGATGATGTGGGATCAAAAGAGCAAGCATTTGCTACCATGGCCAAGACAAAGGGAAAATTTGGTCCACGAAGAACAAGCAACAGAGATGTCCAAAGTCTAATGCTTTGGCTGTCAAGAATATGGACACTACAAAAGGGACTATCCCAAGCTTAAGAAGGACAACAACAAGAGAAAAAGAGAAGAAGCTCACATAACTCAAGAAGTGAAAGAAGAAGACAAGAAGCAGAAGAAGGAAGATCCCCCAGATCTCTACTATGACTAAGTCAACTTCATTACATAAGTCTTCTTTCAATGTTTTGAGTATCATAGGAGCATATAGAAATAGGATAGAATACATGGCTTAAAGATATCCTCTAGAATATAGGAGCATGATGTAGATATAGCTCAAGACATTCATGTAGAAAGAATATACCTATTAAAGGACCTCATCCATGATGAAAGAAAATTGATCATGATTAAATCTTAGAAAGCCTCCATCATCAAAAAGGAAGAAGCATTTGCAAGATGAAGGTCTTCAAGATCCTCTGACAGAATCTTCAAAAGAAGGTTCATAAATAAGAGCAGATGTCTCAATAGGAGTTCCATTCATGGGATTCAAAGAAAGGATGATATGCAGGCAAGAAAATTGAGGCAATCTCAATCAAGAAGGACCAACAAAAGAAGATGAGATGATAAAAAGAAGAATCAAGATGAGGTATGTATGCATCAATATTTAGACATGTCATCATATGTATTATTGAATCATGGGAATAGTTCTAAACATGATCAAGCATGAAAGGATCTCTTTCACCAATGACATGCTCAAAAGCATGGATTACAAACCAAAGAAAGTCAGCATGAAGAAGTACCCTCATAAGGAGTATGAGATGGTTGACTAAACAATCTATGAAGAAGCAGATGAAGAAAGAGATCAAAGATGTAAGAACACCATGATCATAAAGAATTGTTATCTGAAAAGATCCATCAAAGACATCTCCAGAAAGAAGGCATGACGACTCTGACAGAGAAAAAGATCAAAGGACCCTTGACACCCATGAAGGCCTTGGAGATATTAAGATGCAGATAATTAATTCAAGTCTACAAAGATGTCATGATGGAAGGCCATCCAGCAAAGCACTATTTGATGAATTAATATCAGGATGAAGTCAAGAAGGGCTACTAAATCTAAGTATTGGAAAAGGAAAGCATAACTAAGCATCCATATGATACACATTGCGAAATATAGTCAAATGACAAAGGAGTAGCCAGATGACGAAAGATCTTGACATATATCAAGAAGGCCACTTTCCACAAAGGAAGAAATGACATGATAAACTAGGAAGGAAAGTGATCGATGACCAATGCCCTACAAAGAAGAAGCTCAACAAAACTTCATGACATCAAAGGAAGAAGGAGATCCAGCAACTGAAGAACCCATGGAGAAGAAGTTGTTGATGAATGGACAAGTCCCTACCTAAGAGGGAGTTCCAATAAGTTCCTAATTACAAAGGAGCTTTAGCAAGTTCCTTGTTAGAGGAAACTTGGGCATACCTTCCCCAATTAAGAGGAAGAGATAAACACAACATCCTTGTCTTCTAGTTGGAAGAAAGAATGGAGGATTGGGTAACATCTGGCATCTTATGCTCTTTGAGGATGTGTAGGGCATCCAAGATAAGAGTATGCAAGAGGACCGATATTCTTTGAGTGTTGGGAACCCAAGATAAGAATAGTCCTAGAAGGTCATACTCAGTGAACACCCGGGTGGGTATGTACCTTGAGAGACAATGATAAAGGTGTCTATAAATCATTGGTTGTGCTCTAATCTTATGAGAGGTAGAGCTATTAGTCAAGGCCTTGCTATAAAACAATGTTGATTACTATGATGCTATAACAGATGGATGCCAATCTGGTTTCTCTTATGTGAATTCTTCAAGATTGAAAATGGCCAAATACCTTGTAATGATTTATGAATACCTCCCTAGTTAAGAGGGAGTGTTGAAGAAAGTGTAACTAGGTTCGGTCTTCATAAATGTAATTTTGATATTTGTATTTATAAAAGAAAAGAAATATTATTTTTGTTATTTATATCAATGAGTTTCTTGCTCATTGAATAGGTCTAGCACATGTTAAAGTGTTATAGGGAAGTCAAAGAGTCAAAAGAAATGATGAAGACCCTTAAGGGCATGTTACACCAAGTATATATATGTATTAGAGTCAAAGATATTCCTCCAAGCAAAGTCACAAGTCTCCTCCAAGCAACGACATCACTAAAAGAAGCAATCTGAAGTATAAATGATAACTCGACCTCAAGTCTACAAGTCGGCCTAAAGTAGGAACAGACCTCTATATATAGAGGTTGTCCACTCCTCCAACGACAAGTATCATCATCTCTGAAATCAGCAAGATAGAAGGACGAGTTAAGAGTGAAAAGGAAGCGAAGGAAGGAGCCTCTAATGCAGCGAAGAAAGAAGAAAGTATTACCGAGCCTTAGAGGATTGTTCTAAGGTCAACTACAATCACATGTGCAAAGATATAGAGGGTCTCTCTGCTGTCATAGCAGCGCTCTACTACAATCATATATATATATATATATATATATATATATATATATATATATATATATATATATATATATATATTATGTCATTGTTTGGCTAGATAAATAGGCCTATAAGGCCTCTCACTCAGCGAAGAAGAAAGAGGACATTCACCTCAGGAATCCCCTCACACATGGTGAAGAAATAGCGCTGCACTGCTGTCATATTAGACCTGCAACTTCATCTCAAGAAAGAGCTCGATTGAAGGGACTCCTCATATGTGAAAGAGTCCACTAAGGATAAAAAAGGGATATCTCTTCTAGAGCTAGCATATCTAGAACTAGTATCAATTGTCGGAAGGAGGAGGACAAAGTGCCAGAAGAAGAAGGACAAAGACTTGACTTGTGCTTGGAGGATATTCTTGTCAAGGGTCTAGGGTTTGGTATCTATCAATAGAAGCTTCAACAACAGAAATTTGTGAAAGGGATTTCCTCTCTAAGAGAGAGAAGTTTTGCCCAAGCAGAGAGCCAACATCTTGTGTTCTCGTCTTTTGTATTTTGGTAGCAGTTTGATGAAGTAAAACAACGTACACTAATAATAGGAAGAAGATCAAGCTAACAGGAAAAGTAAAAGTGCTTCACAAATTGTTATCATGTCTAGAAGAATCCTATCATGAACTACTTTGCCCTAGATTCTTCAACAGGATATTGGTTAGTGAATTGTTGGATAAATCAAAGACTTGACTTGACTCTTTCTAGTTGAATTGGAACATTGTAATCTCTTTGTTGAAAATTTGATGACAATCTAATAGAAGAAGAATTTGGAAGGGCTTTTCCCTAGTCTTTGACCAAATCTTGTGTCTCTTGTCATTGCTCTTGGCTGTCTTCTATTGCATATTGGATTTATTGTTCTATCTACAATAGCTATTTGTCATTGGAAGATTAATTTTGTTTAAAAGTGATTGCTAACTGAAGAAAGAATTGGGCTAAGTGATTGTACTAAGCATAGAACAGTGAAAAAATAACACTTTGATCCCTGATCAAGAGCCCCATGTTTGTTGTATTAAGTTGTAATATAACAAGTTTTGGGTTAAAAATTGTCATGTGCACGAGATTGATTCACTGCTATAGGTTTTCTGTTGTGCAAAGTGGTAGTGTTGTGGTATTTCAATGTGTTTGTGATCGTGATCTTAGACTCAAACTTGATTCTGAAGTGTTGTTGATTCTGAAGTGCTGTGGAAAAATCGATACATCCCACATCTTTTCACTCCTAAGCAAGGTTGCTTCGAAGCAGGAGCGAGGAGCGACAATTTTCATAAGCTTCCAAGTCGGGAGTGAATTTTATATAATATATATTTTTATATATTTTGATGCATATATGTCAACAAAAACCTGTAGAATGATGAATTAGTTATAAAAAGCATAAAAACATGGATTAAACCATATAACATCAATCATATAGTAGACATGGGATCATCAACATGAGCTACATAAACATCATCTGGCTCAGAGTCCAAGGACTCCTTAGACTCCTCTGCATCCTCAATAGTAGTAGTAGTAGTAGCAGTAGCATCAAAACCAGACATTAAAACTTCAAATCATTGATCAACATGATCACATGAGGCTCATCATTGATTCAGCACTACTAGAAATGGGATCATTAACAAGAGCTACATAAACATCATCCAACTCGAAGTCTTTAGACTTGGATTGCTCAACCTTATAATTGTTGAAATATGGTTGTCATTGATGTCCACCCAAGTAGCACCAGAAGATGACCCACCTTTGTTGACCAAAATGACATGGTAAATCATGGTTTCTCGCTTCAAGACCATCTTAGATGGATTCTCCTTGTCACACCAATTTTGATGGTATGTGGCACGCCAAGAGAGCCCTCACGGTTTGAGAGATATGGTTGTTCAAAGACGATGCACCCAACTTGTGGTCAAGAGCCCCAAAAGTTGATGACGCGGCAGTTCCTCTTTGGCTAAGACAATGTTCAAAGGCCCTTCATCAATAATTAAAATTAATTCTTTACAGCAAATGATGCTCATAAAAAAAAATTTGAAATTAAAAAGCTATGAGGGGTTGTGGCTCTAAAGTAATTTGAATTTCAAATTCAAATTGCCCTCCTATTCAACTTGGATGTTGGAATGTGGTTGTCATTGATGCCAACCCAAGCAACACCAGAAGATGCCCCACCTTTGTTGACCAAAATGAGATGGAAAATCATATTTTTTTGAGTCCAGATCATCCTTGTTGGATTCTCCTTATCAAGTTGATTCTAGTGGTATGTGGCACACCCCGAGAGCCCTCAAGGTTTGAGAGATATCCTTGTTTGAAGTTGAAGCTCCCAACTTATGGGCATAAACCCGAAAGGATGATGATGTGGCAGTTCTTTTTTGGCCAAGTCAAATGGTCAAGTAATGTGGCTCTTCTCCAACAATTAAAATAATGGAAAAATATTATTTTTGAGGGTTCTCCAATCTATTTTACAAATTAAAATCGACAAAGGGGTTTTGGGGTCTCAAAGGTAATTGAACTTCAAAATCAAAAAACCCTCAAAGGGGTTTTTCCTTCCACTACTTTTGAATTTCAAATGTTATCTCCCTCCAAAAGTGCAATTCAGATGCCTCTTAGGAGCCCCTCCAAAATCTATAAAAAGGAGCTACATCTCACCTCCAATCACATGCAATTCAATGCTTATTCCTCGTGATTGAGCTCTAATTTTCTCGGCCCAGTGGAGACATCAATAGGATCAGACGAGAGACAATTGAGGATTTTTCCACTTAGTTTATGGTTTTGGTTTCTGGAGTATGAAGGATTTCGTTTGGTGTTGAAGGAGCAGCAGATCTGTAGCAATCATCTTTGAGAATCAACCCTCTCTAGGGAAAAAAATTATGTGATTAAAGTTTTGATATTTTGTCTCAAGACGAGCAAAGTTTTGTAACTTGTTACAGGGCTGCTATAAGGGCATTCTGCCATTTTTAAGAGGACCAAGGGTTGTTTGATCTAAGTTATCCCTACAGAGGATCCAGTAAGCATTGTGGCCTTGCATTTAAGGACTATTCTTCTAAGCATTCTGAATAGTCTGTTCTAAATTCTTGTCTACCTTTGAGGTTTGGTCATGTCTAAAGCTCTTAACATGTTTGTGGCTCATTTAAGGTCAACAAAGATTCGTTTAGGACCAACAAGGCATTTCGGTCCTCTCATTGAAGTTGATCAAGGTCTGTTGAAATCCGAGCAAGTGGATATGTGAAATAACTTATTTGTGAAGTCTACTCCTAAGAATCGAAGTAGTTTCTATGGTAAACAAATGTTGTGACCTTGCATCTGAGGTTTGTCACTTAATATTTCGGCCCTGTGGTATTGTTTAGGCCTCACTTTGGAAGTTTTAGCCTAGGGTTTCAATATATAGTCCATAAGTGTTGAGACATTGCAATTCTATCCAAGCATGTGACCCCTCTAGCAGTCGATAATTTAAGGTTTGAAGATCCTTCATGACAGTGAAGATTTTGAGCTTAATTGCAATCACAGCAGTCCTTTTTGAGCCTACACCTGTTGGTAGCATAAGCCCCTACAGCACAAAAATCCTCAAGTATTGTGGAAAACATTTGAAGTGTGTTGGCCTAATACATATATCTACAATGGCTTGATTTGTCTCACTATCCTAAAGTTGTGGTGGTCTAGAATTCACTGGATTCATAAGTGTGTGTGTGTGTGTACGTAGTATACATTGTATATATATATATATATATATATATTTATATATATATCACGTATACGTACACACACACACACACACTATGAATCCAGTATATGCCTACTAAAGAGGAATTAAGCCGACTTGTGCAAGTCCTAGATAAATATTTGTACTGAAACAGCTACATATATATGCCTTCCAAGGAGGTATTAAGCCGACCTATGCAAGTCTTAGACACATATTTGTACTGAAACAACTACAATAGAAAGTTTCGATCTCCATACTCCAGGTTGATCTTGGTATCAAATCATTGATTTAGCAGTGCTCATTCTCCAGAGGTTAGACAATGATCATCTTGTGAAAATTCAAGAATCCCACCCGAATAAACTACTGCAGCAACTGATTAAACTTCTCCTATTTGTTAATTACTTAAACAAATTATTTACTGCTTCCTACAGTAAATATCGAAGTTAATTCAACTGCAGCCTTCACTTAATTAATTAATTTTCCCAAAACAAGAACAGAACAATAGAGAAAGATATACAAAAGTGACTCGGTATTTTTTGGACAAATGTCCCTGAAAAAACCCAATGCGAGAAAACCGGTGCAGCGGCTCTAAGGGTTTTATATTATTATGCAGTAGTTTTTTAATACAACTTTGGATGCCCTTCTGGCAATCCAATTAGAGAGAAATAAACTGGTAGAAAAACGTAGTGAGATTACCTCACTCTTCCCGGCAAGTCCCGACTAATCCGATAGCTGAACCAGCTATCCCTGGCTATCTCTGCGTAGGCCCTGTGTTAGCCTCAAAGGCTTTGCGTCAACCTTGCGCCGAATCCACTTGCCTCCTAGAGCTCTAATGTCAACCCTCTCAGCGCAGACGTCAATTCCCCAACAAATCTCGGACTTCCGCAGGAAGACTGTGTTGCTTCTACGTGAGCCCTTCTAGCTCAGCGTGAAGCACTGTGTGGGCCCTTCTGGCCCAGCATCAACCCCTTCTGGTGTCTCTTTATCTCTCTATTGTGTATCTTGGGTCCTAGAGAAGATACTCCAACCCAACTATCCCTGGCCCTCACTAAAATAGCTCACTATCGAAAATCTCCCGACAACTCCTTTGCTCTGCTTCAGAAAATCGATTCTCTGAACTTTGTGTCTGTATATACCAAATGACCCTCAAGCCTTAAATAATCTCCTCGTTGACATTCAATGGCCCATATTAGAAGCTAATAAATGGCTAAGATCATTTTGACTTGATCCTCATCTTCTTCTAGAAGTTACACCCACAGTTAGATTAATACCCTTTAATTATTTTATTTTCCTAAGTTTAGACTTAGGGTCCCATTAAAAATAATTAATTATTTTAATAAAATTGTTTCAGGGTGGAATTTCCCAAAACACTTTCTGGGTTCTTTGGAATACATGTGCCTAAGCCTCCCTGCAAAATTTGAGACTTAGAGCACATCCGATGCTACCAGAAATCAACACTGCCTCTTAGCGAAGAATGTGCTCTAGCAATGCTTCCCACTAAAGCATCAATCCGACTTCATAACATCGTCCTCTGTGTTGATGAGGTCTGACCTGTTGTCCATCAACCTCTGCGCAAATGTTGCATCTGTACTGCTGCTGACCCTGCCACTGTC
Organism: Pinus taeda; assembly: GCA_000404065.3. NCBI lineage: Eukaryota > Viridiplantae > Streptophyta > Pinopsida > Pinales > Pinaceae > Pinus > Pinus taeda. Next base: position 243,515 of record APFE031637960.1, read on the forward strand.
AATACTGCAACTCTTGAAATTCTGCATCTGTGTTTCTATTGGCACTGCCACTACCAACTGCCACTGCACTGTCAATTGTTGCTGCTACTCCATCAACAACAGAAAAACATCCAAAATTACAGAACTAACTGTGTTCAGTATGATACCATGTGAATGTTGGAGTCTAATTGCTACTAGTTTCTACGCTGACCCTCTAAATCTATTGCGTTGTTACTGACCTCTGCTTTGTGCCATCTGCACTGCTGCCAACTCTGCTCTGCATTATCCAGTCTCTGGCGCTCCTAGCCACTGCAACTATCTCTCTGATACTCCTCGGCACCATTTGACACTAGTCCATTCGACTACCACAAAAATCGGCTCCCATAGCAAGGTAATGATCCAAGAGGTTGGCTCCTCAAGGATCCTGCCCATCTGTAGCTCTTCCAAACTACAACTCTAAATCAACCCACCTCCCTCCTAGAGGTATCTCGGCTGTCATGGGCAACTCCTCCTCGATCTTCACGAATGTAGCCTTCAGATCGTGCTTCTCATCTTTGTCCTTCTTTCTGAGAAGACATTGAGTAGCGTAGTGACCCATCTCACCACACCTAAAGCACTTTATCTTCGAGATGTCCTCCTTACGTCTTCATTGCTCCCGTTTCCCCTTCGATGCGAGGGCTGCATTATCCTCCTCCTCCTTAGGCTTTGACCCACTGCTGTGTTGGTTTTTGGTAGCATCGAATGTGCTCTAGCCGTGAAAATTGATGGAGAGGCTAAGGCCAATATCTTCTAAAGAACCCAGAAATCGTTTGGTGAAATTCCACCCGGATTGTATTTTATTAAAATAATTACTATTTTTAATGGGGTTCCTTAGTCTAAACTTAGGAAAATTAAAGTATTAATGGGTATTAATCAAAATAAGGGTGAAAATGTTCTAGAAAGTGGTTCAAGTCAAGTTTTAATCTTAGCCATTGATTAGAGACCTAATCTCGGTCGTTGAAGTCTTAACGAGAAAAGTATAAGAAGGAGGCTTGGGGTTCATCTAAAAACACACACGGAGAGAAAGAATTGATCTGGAGTTCGATTTCTGGAGCTAGGAAGATGAGAATTCAAACTGAGTGATCATTCTGCAGCAGAGGGGCAAGGATAGTTCAGGAATACTGGCCAGAGGCGGAGAGACACTAGTGGAGGCAGCACAGCAGCTAGAAGGACTAACATTGGGCCCACGCAGGCCTAACACAGAGCCGAAAGGGTCAGCGCAGAAGTGAGGTTGCCCTCACGCAGAAAGCCGGAAACTGCCAAGGAACTGTTGAAATAGGCGGGAAGGTTGACACAGAAGACAGAAGAGACGGCGCAGAAGCTCACGCAGAGCCTGTAACGCTGACGCAAGGTCAGTGCAAAGATAGTCGGGGTTATCCAATTCTATTGCCGAGTGAACTGAGGTAATCTCACTCAGTTCTTTGTCATTATATTTTCTCTATCACTGGATTGTCGGGAGGGCATCCGGTATTGTATTCAGAATTACTGCTTAATAATAGAAAACCCTCAGAGTTGTCGCATCATTTTCCCGCATTGGGTTTTTCTGAGGACTATTTTGTCCAATAATAACTGTCCTATGTATCTTGTTCTTTGCTTAGTTTCTTGTTTCATGTAATCAAATTAAATTAGTGTAGGCTGCAGAAGTAATTTACTTCAGTATTATTTAGAAAATAACTTCATAATATATATTAAAATCAAGTAGGTGAAGTAAATTCAGTTTTGCTACAATAAGAGTTCCTTGAGTGTAGGAATTTTCACATGGTATCAAAGCACTGATTTTGAAACAGGAAGAGCAGATCTAGCACTGAGCAGAGAGGGCAATAGTTGTATTTCGCAGCAATTCGAATATCCTTGAAGGGATTGTGCAGTCCTTGCCAGGGAGCAGAGATTTCGAGGAAATCTCTCTCTAAGAGAGTCGACAGAGGTACGATTTCCAGTTCATGACGTTGCAGAAATGGATGCAGAAACACAGGGAGTAACACAAAGCCTCAGTGCAGTGCTTGAAGGGCACAGTTTCTGCCAATGCAGAAATCCATCGGAAAAGAGCGAAGAAACATAGAAGGGGAATTTTCTCCTCAAAGAACCTTTCTCACCAAAAGTTCAAATTTATCGCTGGGCAACTAACCAGTTCTGAGCAGTGACTAGATGAGTCAAATTGACAGTTTGGGTGAGATGGCATCGCATGGGCTCAGAGATCAGGACAGGTTGGAAGGAGCTTCCAACTATGTCATATGGAAGACCGGAATCTTAGTTGTTCTAGAGGAGTACGATCTCGAAGCCTACGTCAAGAGTGTTGTGGTTGTTCCCGCCGACAATGATTAGAAGAAGAAGTACAAGGTCGAGCAAGGGAAGGCGAAGAGGTTCATACTCGATGGAGTTCGAGATCATGTGGTCTCACACTTGCAGGGCAAAGATACAGCCCGAGAAATGTGGGAAGCTTTGTCTTCACTGTATGAAGGTTCTTCTGAACAGCGGAAGATGTACTTAGAACAAAAGTTGTAGCAGACATTGATGCAGAAGGGAGAAGGGGTTAACTCATATCTTCAACATCTTCAAGACACCAAAGACCAGCTTGTTGCAATGCGGTCTACCACGATGGTAAGGACGGCCCTAAATGGACTCTCGGATGAATGGCAAGTCTTCGTCCAAAGTATATTGGGCAGGGAAAGACTACCTTCATGGGAGGAGATGTGGGGAGTATATTGGGCAGGGAAAGACTACCTTCATGGGAGGAGATGTGGGCTGCCCTTCAACAGGAAGAATTAAGGAGGGACTTGGTTAAGGGCAACCTCAATGGCAACAGTGTGAGTGGCACGAAGACCAAGGAGGAGGGGGAGAACGCAGCTCTAGCATCAAAGGGACAGCAGAAGCAAAAGCGGAAGGACATTTCGAAAGTGAAATGTTTCAGATGTAGCGAGATGGGCCACTTTGCATCCCAGTGTCCTTTGAAGAAAAAGGATAAGAATGAGAAACATGATCCTGAGGCTGCTCCAGCAAAAATTGACAAAGATGAGTATGCCATGAGTGCCCACGCATCTCCAGGAGGGAAATGGGGCAATATTGCATTGTAGTCGAGAAGACTACATGTGGGCAGGATCCTTGAGGAGTCCACCTCTTAGATCAATTCCCTACTATAGGAGCCCGAAATTCAGCAATAGCGAGATGGACTTAGTGTCAGATGATGCAGTGGGTTGATTGGAGAGACAGATACAGTAGCCTGAGACCAAAGACTGATCAACGCAGAGCAAGGTTGCTAGCAGAGCAGATGGCATAGTGCCGAAGTCAGCAGCAGCGCAGAAGATTCAAACAATCAGAGACTAGTAGCAGTCAAATTCCAACATTCACATGGTATTTATGCTGAACACAGTTAGTTCAAAAATTTCGAATACTTTCCATTACTGAGCAGCAGCAATTGGAAAATGATGCAATGCAGAGCTAGCAGTGGCAATGTTAGCAGCAGATGCAGAAGGAGCTATAGTACAGATGCAGCAGTGGCAGTGGTAGTGGCAGTGTCATGGGCAGCAGTACAGTGGCAGCAACAACGCAGTGTTGGTGGCAGCAACAGTGCGAAAAGGAGATGCTTCAGAGACAGAGCAGCATGCAGTTGGACATTGTTGCTAGAGCAGTTTTCTCGCCAAGAGGGAGTGTTAGCTTTTGGTAGCATCAGATGTGCTCTAGTGATGAAAATTGGTGGAGAGGCTAAGGCACATGAGTTCTAAAGAACCCAGAAATCATTTAGTGAAATTCCACCCAGATTGTATTTTATTAAAATAATTAATATTTTTAACAGGGTTCCTAAGTCTAAACTTAAGAAAATTGAAGTATTAATGGGTATTAATCAAAATATGGGTGAGAATGTTCTAGAAAGCAAATCAAGTCAAGTTTTAATCTTAACCGTTGATTAGAGACTTAATCTCGATCGTTGAAGTCTCAACAAGAAAAGTATAAGGAGGCTTGGGGTTCATTTAGAAACACACGCGGAGAGAACGAATTGATTTGGAGTTCGATTTCTGGGGCTAGGAAGCTGAGAATTCAAACCGAGTGATCATTCTGCAACAGAGGGGCAGGGATTGTTCGGGAATACTGGACAGAGGCGGAGAGACACTATTGGAGGCAGCGCAGCAACTAGAAGGACTGACGTTGGGCCAATCTGGGCCCATGCAGGCCTGATGCAGATCCAGAAGAGCCAGCGCAGAAGTGAGGTTGCCCTCACACAGAAAGCCAAAAATTGTCGAAACGGTCAAGAAGGTGATGCAAAAGGTAGAAGAGGATGCGCAGAAGTTGACGCAAGGCCTACGCAGGGCCAGTCCAGAGATAGTCGAGGTTAGCCAGTTCTGCTACTGGGTGAAGTGAGGTAATCTCACTCAGTTCTTCGCCATTATATTTTCTTTGTCACTGGATTGTCGGGAGGGCATCTAGCATTGTATTCAAAATTACTACTTAATAATAGAAAACCCTCAGAGTTGTTGCACCTGTTTTCCCGCATTGGGTTTTTCCGCGAACTATTTTGTCCAAAAATAATTGTGTCCTATGTATCTTGTTCTTTGCTCAATTTCTTGTTTCATGTAATCAAAGTAAATTGGTGGAGGCTGCAAAAGTAATTTACTGCAATATTATTCAGAAAATAACTTGATAATGTATATTAAAATCAAGTAGGTGAAGTAAATTCAGTTTCGCTGCAGTAGGGGTTCCTTGAGTGTAGGAATTTTCACATGTTGCTACTTTCATCAGGCTTACACTTGACCAAGTCTCTCCTCAGCGCCCCTTGTTTGAGAGTTGCCCACATCTCATACCAATTCGGCAAAGTCGCCCTACGCAAGATACTCTGGACAAAGACTTGCCACTCATCTGAGACAAAATTGAGGGCCAATTTAACCAACGCTGAATCTTGAAGTGTAGACCCCACAGCAGATAACTCATCACAAATCTCCTGAAAACTTCTCTTCTTTGCCCTTCTTCCCAGGGCTGCGTGGCAAAATGACCCATTTCTCCACATCTAAAGCATCTGAATTTGGATATGTCTTTCTTCTTCCGTTTCTACTGCCCTTGTTGTCCCACTAATGCAAGAGTCGCATCCTCCTCTTCCTCCTTGATTCTGACCCCTTTGCTACTACTTCCCGTCTTAGTCAACCATCTAATCTCTTCCTGTCGAAGAGCTGCCCACATCTCCTCCCAACTAGGAAGAGAAGCCCTACCCAAGATGCTTTGGACAAAGGTTTCCCAATTTTCAGTGACTGCATTCAAGGCAATCCTGACCATAAATTTAGGATCTAGTGTAGCCCCTACAGAAGTTAGTTGGTCATGGATCCTTTGCAACCTGAGAAGGAAGGGATTGATTTCTTCACCCTACCCAAGATGCTTTGGACAAAGGTTTCCCAATTTTCAGTGACTGCATTCAAGGCAATCCTGACCATAAATTCAGGATCTAGTGTAGCCCCTACAGAAGTTAGTTGGTCATGGATCCTTTGCAACCTGAGAAGGAAGGGATTGATTTCTTCACCCTACTGCATCTGAAACTGTTTCAGCTAACTCTCAAGCAACAACTTCCGCTGAACGGAAGTTCCCTCATACAATGTGGCCAAGGCCTCCCACATTTCCCTTTATGTGTCCTTCTCAACAACATGTGGGATCACATGATCCTTGACCCCGTCCAAGATCATGCACTTTGCTTTTGCCTGAGCCTCCTCATACTTCTTGAGAGGATCGGCATCAACCGAAATAGCAACCGTCCTCAAGGCATAATCCTTGACGTGATTTTTACCAAAACTGCAAGGATCTTGGCCTTCCAGACAACGAAGTTGGATGCTCCATCCAACCTGTCCTGATCCCTCAATCCGTTAACGACCATCTCTGCTCAAATGAAAGTCGAACCGGTTCTCTTCTCCCTCTTTCGTTGCTACCCCAGCAAAAACTCTGATCTGGATTTCTTTGGCGCTAGAAATCCTCTAAGGAACAAGCTCCCTCTGAATTCTGATTTCCTTCACGGAAATCTTTCTGCCAACCACTGTCGAACCACCCCTCTAATCTCTCTTTGTTGCTACTCAGCACTAGATCTAGATTTCTTGGCAAGAAATCTTTTGAGGAACTGATTCCCTCTACTTTGCTTCTACCCCACTAGGTAATGTTCAACAACAGAATCAGCACCCCACCAGCAACTCCAGATGAAATTTGCGCTGCACCTCTAGCCACAGCAACTGGAAAAATGAGACTCAGCAGTCTCTGCACTGGCCCAGTAACCACTGCGCTGCCCTCTACAACAACAACGTCACCCAATCAGGCTGACACAAGCTCTGCATGAGACTACCTTGGTGACTGTGTCACCCCTCCTCTATCTCTCATCCAGAAACTGCGCCGTCTCTCGGGACAGCTGCCTTCACACAGAATTTCCTCTATCCTTTCACCGATAGCTTCAGTGCTCCTTGATCTGCAAACCCTCTGATACCATGTGAAAGTTTTTGAATCGAACAAGTCAGAAATCCTACTACAGTAAACTGATTTGCATTACCTACTTGTGTTCTTCATTTTAACAAGTTACTTTCAAAAATATTCAGAAAATATTAATGCAAATACATTGCAGCCTACACCACTATACAGATCAAGAACTGAAAAATAAATGAGACAATCACACAAAGGACACACTTATTTTTGGATTAAACGTCCTAGGGAAAACCCAGTGTGGGAAAATCGGTGCAGCAGATATGAGGGTTTTATTATTAAGCAAATTTCTGAATACAACTAGGGTGCCAAATCCGGCTCACCCAATAGAGAATAAACCCAGTAAAGTACCTTTATCCAGAGACAAATATATTGGAGAATCCCGAAACTAGATGAACAAACCCCACAGGTGACTGCGCTATCCCCAATGTTGTACAGCGCTGGTTGCTCCCAGCTCTGCGCTGGAACTGCATCAGCTCCTCTAGCCTCTGCGTCACCCTTTTTGGAGTTGTGTTGTCTCTCCCTGGTGTTGTGTTGCCTCTCTGCTATGTATTCTTGGCCTTGGACTGAAGTCCCTCTAGGTTACCCCTTCTGGAGCTGTGTTGTCTCTCACTGGTGTTGTGTTGCCTCTCTGCTATGTATTCTCGGCCTTGGACTAAAGTCCCTCTGCAGAATTGCCCCTCTCCGCACTAGCAACTCACTCCGAAATTCTCCGCAAACCACACCCCAGAATTTCGAATTAGCTCAAGCGCTGCTCTCTCTATTTGTATTCTCCAACTAACCCCAAGCCTCCCCTTATACTTTCCCTGTTAAGAAATCAACGGTCGTGATCTAATCTCTAATCAACAGCTAAGATTAAATTAGTCTTGATCCTCGTTTTTTAGAAACTTCTCGCCCATATTTTCATTAATACCCATTAATATTTAAATTTTATTAAGTTTAGACTTAGGAACCCCATTAAAAATAATAATTATTTTAATAAAATACAATCCGGGTGGAATTTCACCAAACATTTTCTGGGTCTTGGAGATCTCATGTGTTCTAGCCCCTCCACAAAATTTCGGAGCTAGAGCACATCTAATGCTACCCAAAAATAAACAAACTTTACTAGCTCCAGCATGGAGTGTGTAGGTTAGCCCAGCAGCAGCACAGAGGAGAGAGGAGGTCATTCGACTTTCTATTTTTGGCAAAAAAAGGCAACTGGCGGCTTGAGGGATCAAAACAGGTTGGACGAAGCATCCAACTATGTCATCTGGAAGCCTAGAATGTCATTCCTTCTAGATGAGCATGCCCTCAAGACATATGTCGACAGCGTGGTGGTTATGCCTATAGATGCAGATCCGTTGAAGAAGTATCGATCAAAAATAGCAAAGGCCAAGAGGATGATCCTTGATGGAGTAAAGGATCACGTATTGTGTCATGTCACTAGCAGAGGGACTGCTAAGGAGATGTGGGATGCCTTGGCAATGCTATATCAAGGATCTTTCGAGAAGCGGAAGATGTACTTGGAGCAAAAGCTAAAATTTGCTCAGATGCAGAAGGGGGAGCGTGTGGATACATTCCTTGCGAAGCTTAAAGAGACCCGTGATGAATCGTCTACTGCGGAGCATACACCACAAGATTCAAAGTTGGTTAGACTAGCCCTCAATTCTGTCTCAAATGAGTGGCAAGTCTTTATCCAGAGTATCCTGGGCAGAGCAGCCTTGCCGAATTGGGATAACATGTGGGCAGCTCTAAAACAAGAGTAGCTGAGGAGAGACATAGTCAAGGTTGAAGCAGCAGCAGTGGGTCGAAGCCCAAGGAGGAGGAGGATAATGCAGCCCTTACATCGAAGGGACAGCAGGAGCAGCGGAGACATAAGGAGGACATCTCGAAGATCAAGTGTTTCAGGTGTGGTGAAATGGGTCACTACGCTATTCAATGTTCTCTCAAGAAGAAGGGCAAGGATGAGAAGCACGATCCAAACGTTGCACCCGCAAAGATCGAAGAAGAGTTCGCCATGATAGTCAAGATACCTCTAGGAGGGAGGTGGGCTGATTTGGAGTTGTAGTTCGAAAGAACTACAGATGGGCAGAATCCTTGAGGAGCCCACCTCTTGGATCAATTCCTTGCTACGGGAGCCCAGATCAGAAGTAGCAGGATGGATTAGTGTCGGATGGTGCCGAGAAGTGTCAGAGAGACGGTTGTAGTGGCTAGGAGCGCTAAAGATTGAACAGCGCATAGCAAAGTTGGCAGCAATGCAGATGGCACAAAGCAGAGGTCAACAGCATCACAGTAGATTCAGAGGATCAGTACAGAGACTAGCAACAGCGACGCTCTAGCGTTCACGTGGTGTCACACTGAACACAATTAGTTCAGTAATTTTGGATGTTTTTCCGCTGTTGACGGAGTAGCAACAACAGTTTGCAGTGCAGTGGTAGTTGGTAGTGGCAGTGCTAGCAGCAGCACAGATGCAGCACTAGAGATGGAGTTGTAGTACGGATGCAGTGATGACAGTGGCAATGTCAGCAGCAATACAGTTACAGCAGTAGCGCGGTAATTGGTGGACATCGTGTCAGACATCAACAGCGCAAAGGACAATGTTTCAGAGTCAGAGCAATGTGCAACAACGTATATTGCTAGAGCACATTCCTCACTAAGAGGGAGTGTTGATTTGGGGTAGCATCGGATGTGCTGTAGGCCTCAAATTTTGCAGGGAGGCTTGGGCACATGTATTCCAAAAAACCCAGAAAGTGTTTTGGGAAATTCCCCTCATAAACAATTTTATTAAAATAATTAATATTTTTTAATGGGCCCCTAGTCTAAACTTAGGAAATTAAAAATATTAATGGGTATTAATCTAATTGTGGGTGTAACTTCTAGAAGAATACAAGGATCAAGCTAAAATGATCTTAGCCATTGATTAGTTTTTAATCTGGGTCATTGAATGTCAACGAGAAGATTATTTAAAGAAGCTTGAAGGTCATTTGGAAAACACACCAAGAGATCAAGAGATCGAATTTCTAAAGTGAGAAGTTCTTAAAAGGAAATTCTGATCGAGTAGATTTTTTGCAGTTGAAGGGCAGGGATAGCATCCGGAGAAAGAGGTTTTCTCAGCCAGAGAAACATCAGCAGAGAGAGGCAGACAGTGACCCAACAGCTCTCATGCAGAGGCTGACACAAGGCCACGCAGAAGCAGCGTAGAGGGTGAGAGGGAGTCTGAAATTTTGCAGCAGAGTCAGTTTCAGAAGCCGGGAGTCAGGGTGTGAGACCGAGAGGCTGAGAGCAGTGACTCCAAGCAGCAAATCAATCAGCTGGCTGGGTGGCGCAGTGCCTAGAGGGATTGACGCAGGGATTGCGTGAGGACTGCGCAGAGGCAACGCAAGCCCTAACAGAGGCACCTCATCCAGTGTCTAAATCAGCCGGGATTTTCTCAGTGATTTTGTGAGGTAATCTCACAAATCTTTCTGCCTGTATTTCTCTCTTTGTAATTGAACCCTTGAGGTATTCAGAGTTTGCTATTGCTTAAGAATAATAAACCCTCAGATCTGCTGCACCGTTTTTCCCGCATTGGGTTTTTCCAGAGACATTTGTCCAAAAATAACGGTGTCACTTATGTGTATTATTTCTTTCTTGCTTAGATTCTTGTTTCCGCATATTATTTAAATTTGTGAAGGTTGCAGTTGTATTTACTTTGATATTTACAGTAGAACACAGTAAATAACTTGCATGGATTAACAAGTAGAAGTAATATCAGTTTGCTACAGTAGTGATTCGGGGATTCTTGAATTTTCACACTCTTCTCCCTTTTCCATGGAAACTTGGGACATGGTCTTCAACTCTCTCAGGAATAGAATTAATGCGCCAAATAATGTCCTTGATCTAGTTGGAAGATTATCTGGCTGCTACATGGGATCCTCTACAAGGAAGAAGAAAATGAAAAGGATATGGGAAACATCCATAAAATTAGTGTGGTAGAAATTGTGGCTAGCCATAAATAAAATCATCTTTCAAAATGAGGAAGATAATTGCATCGAAGTTGTTGCAAAGGCAATTGGACTTATAAGGGAAATTTAACAGGCCAGAAGTAAAGGAAGAGGACTTAATCTTGGATCCCCAAGAATTACTATGGGTAAACTCCTTCAATATCCCATCCACCCCCTCGATTTGCAAAGAACCCAAAAAGCATTAGAAAATCAATACCATAGGCGTTGAATTCAAGACATGGACCTCAACACAAAAAATGCATCATATTTTTTGATGGGGGTGCAAAAGGTAACCTAAGGGTGGCAGGAGCGGGGGGGTGATAATTCATCCTAAGAACAAACAGGAATTCAAATTTGCATGGGGATTGGGAGAGGTGACCAACAATGTTGCAAAATCCTATGTTCTGTATTAGGGATAAAGCAAATTATGCATTTAAACATACAATCGATCATCATGATTGGAGACTCACTCCTCATACTATCCAAAATTATTGGCAAAACACTCCCCAAGGATCTTAAGCTAGGCCAGATTATCAAATGTCTTATCACCCAGATTGTACAAGCACCGTGACAACGCTTAGGACAGGAGTTGTCACTCTGATCCCCACCCACTTTGTTCTACCTGTCTCCCAACAGCAAGCTATGGAGGGTAGTCCCTATGGAACAAAGTGAAGGAAAGTAAGTTGAGAATCAACTTACTTGGGAGACGCGGATGAGTGGCCTAACCACTTGGTTGAAATTAAGCAAGATTATTAACTAAATTAGATTTTCTATTATGAGACCAATGCCTTAATGGAGTCACAAATTCTTGCTTCTTATGAATTGGAACCAAATGACCAAATGGACACCTGCTGCTTGAATGATTGACTAACCTATATGATATGTAAGTCCTAGGACCTATGTGAGATGCAGTGATCTTGGTAAATTTTAGTAAAATGCCTAGTCTAAGTGTAACCTTCCTTTAACTATTTTGAAGTTGGGCTCCAAGGTAGGTTGTGGGAAGGAGGCTAACAAGAAGCAGGCTAGGGCCTAATTAACGATACCCTCTGTTAGGCTCTATCACCTGATGCCCCTGACGCTGCAGAGACTGTGACTCTAACGACTACAAGATTGTCATGTTAACCACTGAAGAGTTGTCGAGGCCCCTCAAGCTAGATAAGAAGGGTTGTCCTATATCTCTATCAATCTAGCTTATGCTAGGAGGTAAATTATGAATACAAATCTAGATCTAGTATGCTTATGCAAGAGATTATGAGTGAGATTTATTTTGGGTTAATATTTTCTTAAGTTGTTTAAGTACTTAATTATAATCTCTTTAAAAGTACTTAACAATAATGAATTACAATCTTAGACAAGATAAAATGCTTAGAGATATAAGTGTAAATTTCAACATTATGCCACAAGATACCAAGTAACCCAAGATGCCAGATGCTTAAAATAGTCAATCAAGATGTTGATCACAGATTTATACCAACAATACTACTCCAGAAAATTCAGATCTTATCAATGTTGTAACAACAGTACATAAACCACTTCAAATGATGAAACTTGCCCAACACATAAAACACTGAAATTCTAGTGACCAGCAAATGTACTTCAGCCTGCTTAGATCACTTTAAGATGATATATTCAATCAAACTTCAGATCTGATTTCTTGATTTACAGCAATAAGTAAAGACAGATCAGCAAAGATAAAACTGCCCAAAAGAGACAATCTATATGCTCAAAAGTAGTAAAATGCACCAGAACTTGAAAAATTCGATTTTAGGGCTTTTAGAGAGTTTGACTCATCACTTTTCAAAACTGATATGTTTGTTAAAGCAGTGAGTCAACCACAGATCAGCAAACTAATCAAAGCCAAAAATAAAGGCTCAATATTTTTAAAAATAGAAAAATTTCGCCAAACTTGAAAATTTTAATTTTTCAAGTTATTTAGAGGATGTGGTTTAGAAATTTCAGAACTGATATGTTATTACAGCAGTGAAACAGTGATATATCAGCAACCTAGCAATGCTTAAGACAAGCCCTAATATTTCCAAAAATAGTAAAATATTCCAGAAATTGAAAATTTCAGTATTTGGTCCTTATTAACTATTTGATTCGGAAATTTTAGAACTGCAGAAAATTTCAATTATCCAAAAAAATCCAGCGAGCTTAAATGTTAGATCTATACCAAAACTCAAATACCCAAGAGGCCAAAATTTGTGAAAATGAAGATTTTGCAATTTTAAATGATTTTGACCATTTAGTTTATGATTTTAAGGCTTAATTATTACCAATATGCTTGTTGTAATAAAACAGCACAAAACAAAGGTTTAGACGTCAAACCCTACGCCCAAGGCCTTGAAGATCTCACTGTTGCAAATCGATAAAACTTTGGAATCACTTTGCCGCTTCAACAATAAAAATTTTGAGACCTTAAGCCTGCAAAACCGCCAAGTATTTAGCCTTAAAACTTCATATTAGGGTTTTAGGTCAATTTAGGACAAAAGAGGTCAAGGAAATGGAGAACAAGGCTAAGGAAGACAAATTTGTAGGGATAAATGGGCTAGGATGGTAGATCGGGGGCTGAAATGGCAAGAGAAGGCCAAAAACTAAAAACCCGTGTCTCAAAAAAGTTTTTTTTCTTCCAAATCTGAATTTTGCCGTCAAATCTTCAGTAAATGTCCCTGCAAAATTGTTTAGAGACTAGATCTTACCGTCAAGGGCCTAGATCTAGCTCTTCACTTACTTGATTCCTTGATCCAACCTGCAAAAATGAAAATAAAAACACCCAAACCCCAAATATATACAAAATACTAAAAATCCTCAAAACCCAAGATAGAAAAAATAATTTACAAGTTAAATCTACAAAATTATTCACAAGATCTACAAATATACAAGGGTTTTAAAAATTTTAAATTTTTGAGAAAAATATTTTTATGGAGTTTTTTCCTTTGAAGAATGGCAAAAAATACTTTAGAAACCCAAATGTATACTATAGTCTTAGCGAATATTTAATCCAACATATAAATATTTGGAGTCCAAGCAATATTGATTCTTCCCCAAACAATATTTGGAGGCCAAGGACTGAAGTACCTGCAAACACTATGAATTTATCTCAAAATAATTTGTAATCAAACCACCTAAGATTAGCCCAAAACTATCAATAGTATGGTTCTATCTCTATCTAATGAAAAAACAAATATTACCAATATTCAGCACAACATAGAGATGCTCGTAGTCAACACATACCACAAATCAATAAGCAAAAACAACTTGAATTGCACCCCAAAGTCTTTATTATGGTTGAAAAAATAGTTCCCAACAAGACAATAGTTACAAAGTTGCTTTAGCATAAATTTTCCAACCAGATATCAAGATGACTAGATACTCAAATGACTCTCTAATTTATAGATAAGTCCTCCAAATAGAAAAATAACGGCTGGTCTCTTTGATCCTTGTCAAAATAATCTTGGTCATTGATAAATACTTCAAGATCTTTTAGCCTTGGCCCTTGATTTTTTATTTTCGAGGAATTTTCGAATTTATCATTTAATTCCATTTTAATTAGCTCCAAATTAATTATTTAAAGCTAATTTCCTCAAAAAATTGACTTTGACTTAACCACCAAGATCCAAATATCCAAATTCTTTTGGAAAAAACAATATTCCTTTGATGGAGGACTTTTAAAAATTGATTCATTCGAAACCCACGAATTTTTCCATTTGGAGAATTTATTTTCCTAGATATTTTAATTTTGACTCTAATTAATTAATTTTCTAGGTTAGGATTTAATTTTATTTTGCCAAAAAAATTAATTAATTTACACATGAGGGGATTAATTATTTTTCAAACCCTCTAATACATATGATTTTTCATTTACAAAACTCAAAAAGGGAATACACATTTGTCTTAGACCCTCAAGACACGACCCATTGTGACTCAATATGATCTAGTAAACCAAGTGATCTATAATAAAATAATTAAGCCAATTAGCTTAAATTATTCTCAAACCACTTTTACAACAGAATCAACTAAAACACTAGGACTCGCCTAATAATTCAACAATAGATTTCACCATAGCTTTGGGGGTTTAAGTTGGAGGGAAAAAACTCTTCTGATTAGCCATATCGAAAAACACAGGTAATCAATGAAGTTAGAAAACCTCCTAGAATGGAATTCGTCATCAAATTATAGGCTTACCTAGGTTGTTACATAGACTCAAGGTTTTACTAAGATCATTTACAATATATAACTTGCAGAATGGGATGACCATGACACACAGACTGCTGATATGTGATCCAATCCTTGTTGAAAAAGTTGGCACTTCTGTTTCCTGGAACTTTGACAATTTGAGTTCAACAAAACGCATTCTTAATCTTTTTAGTCTCACCCCAATAAAAAAATTCTTCCATATCCTACGGATGAACAACTAGGTAGCAAACGAAATGGCCAATTTGGGCTCTACAGTCCCCAAGGGAGACTTAGCATGCCAAGGCCATATCAAAAAGGACCCTTTCGCTTAATAATCTCTATGAAATGCATCTTGTGTTATAATTCAATCAAAGAAATCACAACGAAGGGTGCCCTCCTTATGTATCTTATATGTCACTGTGTGGAGTACATGCGCCCTCTGCAAATGATGCCTTCTAGATCTTTTAGTCTGAAATCCTGTGGACACACTCGTATTATGCCCATGGGTGGTTCCAGTGCCATCAATCCTCTGCACACAGCCATGATGGACGATCAAGTGAAGTCTGTGAAGAATCATTGGCAAATTGTGTTGCAGTGGAAGTACTTGAATCAAAAGAAGAATTTGGACGAAATTTCTTGGAGGCAAAATGTCCCATTCATAATTTCAAGTGCAGGGGACTGTACAGTGGTAATTCATGCCTATGCGTGGTGGTTCCAACCCTTCTAGTCAAATTCCTCTCGATATGTCAGTCCCTAGCCTGTGTTTTGAGGTTGTCTGTCTCATTTTTATGCTGCTTTTGGATGGACCCCCTCGGCGATCTGTTCTGTGATTCTTCAGGTTCACTATTTTTAGGGCAGTGCTATCTTCAGACTCTGTCTCATATGCCTGTTTTTCCTGTCCTTCACTGTTAGTCATCTTGTACCAAGAGATTTCACGGCCTTATTGAATTCTTGGTTACTGTTACTTGATATTTTAAAGGATGGAGAAGGGACATCGATGGTTCCCCTACTGGATTTGTTGGAATTTCTAAGTTTAATTCGTTAGAAATTCTTCCTGTACTATCTGGTTTATTTCTTCCTACTTGTTCAATTACTTAACAAGTTATTTACCATGTAAATACTGAAAATAAACACAAGTACAATATCAACATCTACATATCATCCCCTGAAAGAAAACAAGCACACAAGTGACACCATTATTTTTAGACCAATGTCCCCGGAAAAACCCAATGCAGGAAAATCGGTGCAGCTATTCAGAGGGTTTTATTATTATGTAGTTTCAGAATACAACCTAGTGCCAAAAATGGCTCACCCAACAGAGAATGTCCTCGGCAGTAGTACCTCTCAGTCGGAGACAGATATTCCGGCTAAATCACCAGATGAACGATCCCACAGCAACAATGCAACTTGTGCTGCTCTGCGTCATCCTGATAGGGACTACGTCACCTTATCCAGCTTTCCAGCTCCAGTCTGTCCCACAAAAAATCTCCCAGTGCTGCCTCTAGACCGTGCGTCAGCCTCTCTGGACTCTATGTCAACCTCTAGAGCCTCTGCGTCTCGCACGCTGGCCCTCTCTGGCTCTGCACAGTTCCTGGCTGCCTCTGCGTAGCCTCTGGTTGGCTCTGCGTCAACCTCTCCCAGCTTCTGTGCTGATCCTCCCGATACTAACTCTACCTCTCTGCTATGTATTCACTGCCCCTCAACTGCAACTCAGATCACTCACTCAATTTCCTCAGCAAACCTTGCCCCAGAAAATTGAGTTCTTGATCTCTCTCAGTGTGTTCTCCAACTGACCCTCAAGCCTCCTCTTATACTTTTCTCGTTGGTCCATCAACGGCCGAGATTAAATCTCTATTCAGCGGCTAAGATTAGATTTGGCTTGATCCATGACTTTTGGACCATTCTAACCCAATTTTATATTAATACCCATTAATATTTTATTTTTCCTAAAGTTTAGACTTAGGAACTCCATTAAAAATATTAATTATTTTAATATTTCCCAAACCGGTTAGATTTTTCCCAAACCATTTCTGGGTCTTGGAGATCTCATGTGCTTTAGCCTCTCCACCAATTTTCATGGCTAGAGCACATCCGATGCTACCCCAAATCAACAATCCCTCTTAGCGAGGACTGTGCTCTAGTGATACTCTCACTGAGTATCACCCTAATCATCCAGCATCCGTCCCTGTGCTAATGCTAGGCCTCCTTGCCCAACATCCTTTGCACTGTTGCATCATGTACAGCTACCCATGGCCCTGCCATTGCCATTGCTGCATTCATACGGCAGCTCCCTTTACATCTGTGTTGTTGCCCATGGCTCTGCCACTGCCACTGCTGCATCTGCACTGTATCCCCTTCTCCTCACACTGTATCGTGTTGCCTATAGCACTGCCATTGCTAACTGTTGCACTACAACTCAGTTACCGAGAAGTAAGTAACTGATCCACCCAACTCTAACATCCCTGTCAGGCTAGAGACTCCCAATGTTGAAGCCCCCTCTATCACTAACAAGTGCTCTCTCTACTGACCTTTGCGTTGCTGCAACAGCTCCATGCATCTCGCATTGTCGCCTCATGTTGAAGATAATGGAGAATATCCTAGAATAGTGTGATTTGGTTCACGTAACCTCAGGATAGGAATTAGTTTCTATTTCTTAAGTTATTGTTCTAACTTCCCTAAAACCATGATTACTATATAATGTGTGATGTACATGAACAATGTAGAGCGTTTTGCAGAGCCAGACTCTCCTGGTTCAGACTCTCTTTCGTAGAGCTAACTAGTGGGTTTTATTTCTTTTAATACAACATTGCCATTTTTATCATGGTATCAGAGCATCAAGGCTGAGGATCTTGTACGCTAAGAGGAGGGTGCAACTAAACCGAAATCGTCGCATGTTTCAGAAGAATAAACACGACAATTACTCAAACACACTTATCATCACCGTCTCTGATTTTAGGTGTATAGCTACGACGATGTCGCAGATAAGTGGTGTACATCTGCGATGACGTCTCAAATAAGTGATGTACATCTGTGACGGTCGTGTAAACAACAAAAAGGCTCCAAGAGAAGGCTGCATCCTGAAGAAGGCTGCAGAGGCTGACAACAGAAGGTTGTCTAGAGGCTATGAAGGAAGCCACGGTGATCTGCAGGTGTGCTGTGAGATCAAACAACATTGAAGATCAGTGATTTGTCTTTGCCACAGATCTGGGGTAAATCTAACATCTTCTTTTACCTGTCAAATTTTTTTTTTATGTAAATCGCCAAGATAAATAATAATATGTTTGAAGCATGCTTGAATGAGCATAACAAGCTCGATGGTTCCAATTATGCAAATTGGAAATTCAAGATGCAAACTCTGTTAGAAGTGCAGAGTGCTTGGACGATTGTAAATGGGGATGAGCCGAAGCCAGTGGCTGGATCAGCATTGATCCCAGATTGGGAGAAGCGAGAAGGTAGAGCAAAGACATTGTTGAAGATGTCAATGAAACTCTGCATCATACCACACATCAGAGAGTGTAAGACAGCTAACGAGATCTGGGAAATTCTGAAGGATTTGTATGAGATCAGGAATACAAATCGTCTTTTGTTTCTAAGAGCAAGATCTTATCTTTGAAGATGGAGGAGAATGAAACAGTTATTGCCTTCATAGCAAGGATCAAAGATCTGAAGAACAAATTGGTAGACATTGGTTATACAGTTGACGATATAGATCTTGTAACAATTACCATGAATGGTGTGACCGATGATTACCAAATGTTCATCACCAGGATAAATGCGAGAGAGAAGATCCCAAAATTTGAAGAACTGACAGGAATATTGATGCAAGAAGAAGAAAGAAGATCAACTCCGAAGCCCCAGAGTGTCGATCTTGCATTGATGGCGAAAAAGAACTTCTATAAAGGAAAAGGAAATCCGCAACAACAAAACGGAGGAAGCTCACAGAAAAGACCAAATCTGACCCAAGGTATGAATCCAAATAGAAACAGCTCTGTAATTAAGTGCTTTTATTGCAAAAAATTGGGTCATATAGCTAGGGAGTGCAAGAAGAAGAAATATCATGAAGAACAGCATAAGCAGAAACAACATGCAGGTCATCTCGCGAATGAAAATCATGTGCAGAATTTCAGATTGTTCATGGCAGATCGTGATGAGAATGTTGATGCAGACATCTAGTATGTAGATTCGGGAGCATCAACACATATGACAGGGAACAAGCATTGGTTCGAATATTTTAAAGAAATCAACGAAGGAACACAGATTTACCTAGGTGATGATAAAAGTCATCAGATCAAAGGGTTTGGGAAAATTTTATGACATTCTACCTAATGGTAATGTAAAACAAATTCATAATGTCATGTATGTGCCTGATGTAACAAAGAACTTGATTTCTGTATCCATGATCACAGATCAAGATCTTAAAGTTGAATTTTTTAAATCTAACTGTTATATTAAAGATCTGCTAGATGGCATGAAGACAATTGCTACAGGAATCCCAACGGGAGGTTTATACAAGTTGGATGTAAGACCTGCACCAGTTCGAGCCTTGACAGCTGCGAGTTTAACTACAGAAGAGCTATGGCATCAAAGATTTGGTCATATCAATTACAATGATTTGTTGTTACTATAGAAGAAGGAAATGGTATGAGATCTTCCTATGCTAAAGCAAGCACATAATGATTGTGATGCGTGTACATTACAAAAAATGCATAGAGAAGAATTCCCTGTTCGAGTAGAAAAGAAACGAAGGGATATACTTGAATTAGTGCATACAGACCTGTGTGGACCCATGCAAACAAAATCATTAGGAGGTGCACTATATTTTTTGTTGTTTATTGATGACTGCACGAAGTTTTCTTAGGTGTATTTCTTAAGTAAGAAGAGTCACACATTTGAATACTTTAAGCAATTCAGGAATATGATTGAAAGGCAAACAGGGAAGCAAATAAAAATTCTCCGCTCCAATCAAGGGGGAGAATACAAGAAGGATGAGCTTATTAAGTATTGTAAAGAACATGGAATATTACAACAATTCACAGTACCCCATACTCCTCAGCAGAATGGAGTAACAAAAAGAAAGAACAGAACACTGGTGGAATGCGCTAGAAGCATGTTGAAAGGTAAGAATCTGTCGCATGGTTTTTGGGCTAAAGCATTGAATACTGCAGTTTATTTGAAAAATAGGAATCCAACAAAGAGTCTTGAATTTAAAACTCCTTATGAAGCATTATATGGGTTTAAGCCCGCAGTAAAACATTTAAGAGTATTTGGGTCTAAAGCATTTGCCCATATTCCAAAAGAAAACAGAAGAAAACTAGATTCGAAAGCCATTAGATGTACCTTTATAGGGTATTATTCACAATATAAAGCTTATAGATTATTTAATCCCTCTACTCACAAATTTTTTGTTAGTAGAGATGTCATATTCCATGAGCAGGATCGTGAAGAATCTGATAAGCACAATGAGGAATGGGATATTCCGTACTTGGTAGAAGAAGAAAGTGAAGAAACAAGAAACAATCAGGATCAATAGCAGACAAAGGCAGAAGATTAACAACAGTAGCAACAGCAGCAACAGTAGCAGCGGGAAGAAAAAGAGAACGATGATCAGACAAGGTTTGAGGCTACCCCACCTCTTAGGAGATAAGGTAGGAAAGCTCAATTGCCTGCAAGATATAGGGAAAATGATTTTATAACTCGTATGATGAATGTGGTTGAACCTTCTAGTTATGAAGAAGCAAATGAATGTAGAAAATGGAAAACAGCCATGGAACAGGAATATGAATCAATAATCAAGAACAACACTTGGGAACTAGTTGAACTTCCTAAAGGAAAACAAACCATAGGTTGTAAATGGTTATACAAACCAAAGATTAATGCAGATGGCACCATAGAAAAATTAAAAGCTAGATTGGCAGCAAAGGGGTATTCACAAAAATAAGGTATAGACTATGAAGAAACCTTCGCCCCTGTAGCTAAACTAAACACTATCAGAATGATAATTGCTTTAGCTACTAAGAAACATTGGATGATACACCAACTAGATGTTAAGTTTGAATTTTTAAATGGAGAACTAAAAGAGGAGGTTTATTTAGAGCAACCTAAAGGGTTTGTCCAAAAAGGGAAAGAACATTTAGTTTGTAGATTGAAGAAAGCACTTTATGGACTAAAGCAAGCACCCAGGGCTTGGTATGAAAAGATTGACTCATTTTTTTTGCAAGCTGGCTACAATAGAAGCAAAAGTGACCATAATCTTTACACCATGCAAGATGAACAAGGGCGCATAGTGATGATTTCTCTGTATGTAAACGATTTGATCATTACAGGTGATGCTACATATCTGATCAAAGAAATCAAGCAACAGACGTCACAAATATTCGAAATGAAACACCTTGGAGAATTAAGATAATGTTTGGGTCTTGAGATCTGGAGAGGTTCAGGACAAACATTTATGTCCCAAGGAAAGTATGTCAAAGGCCTATTAGAGAGATTTAGGATGGATTAGTGTAAGCCTGCAACAGTACCATTACAACAGAACATCAAACTGCAGAGTGAAGATGGCTCAAAGGACGCAGATGTGACACTTTACAGACAGCTGGTTGGGAGTCTAATCTACCTAACCACCACTAGACCAAATTTGGCTTATGTAGTCAGTGTGCTAAGCCAATATATGTCCAAGCCACTTGAAAGCCATTGGAATGCAGCAAAAAGTGTTTTGAGGTATCTACAAAGTACTGTAGATTATGGTATTATTTACACTGATTCTTCTGATGTTAGATTGACAGGATTTGCATATTCAAATTGGGTCGAAAATGTAGATGATCGCAGATCCATAACAAGTTATGCATTCAGCATTGGATCCGAGGTGATCACATGGAGCAGTAAGAAGTAGAACACAATCTCCTTGTCCTCAGCGGGAGCAGAGTATCAAGCCAAGTGTGCAGCAATGTGTGAGGCAGTTTGGTTGCGGAGACTTCTCCAAGATGTCAGGGAAGAACAGATAGACGCAACAACAATCGGATGTGACAATCAAAGTTCAATCAAACTAGCTAGTAATCCGGTCTTCCACAAAAACACTAAACATATTGATACACAATTCCACTTCGTCAAGGAGAAAGTGCAATCCAAAGAAATCCATTTGGTATATTGTAACTACATGTGATAATGTTGCAGACATTTTCACTAAGCCTCTTGGCAGGATTAAGTTTGAAATGTTTAGGGAGATGTTAGGCATATTTGTGAACCCCCTCTCCATTAAGGGGGAGTGTTGAAGATAATGGAGAATATCCTAGAATAGTGTGAGTTAGTTCACGTAACCTCAGGATAGGAATTAGTTTCTATTTCTTAGGTTGTTGTTCTAACTTCCCTAAAACCATGATTACTATATAATGTGTGATGTACATGAACAATGTAGAGCGTTCTGCAAAGCCAGACTGTCCTAGTTCAGACTCTTTCGTAGAGCTGACCAGTGGGTTTTATTTCTTTTAATACAACATTGCTATTTTTATCACCTCACACTGTCCCAGGACTACTACACTATAGCACCCTCTGTCACTCCATCCGCATCCGTCTCCACCGACATCCATCAGTCCTGCTACTTCTCTTTGGGGCTCCCGTAGCAAGGAATAATCCAAGAGGTTGGGTACCTCAAGGATCCTGCCCCTCATCGTCTGTAGTCTTTCTGACTATAGCTCGATGTCTCCCCACTTCCTCTCAAGTGGCGCATGAGCACTCATGGCACAGTCGTCATATGTCTCCACTTCTTTTTCTGTCCTCACTGGCGCTGCCTTGGTCTCAGAAGCCTCTCCCTTGCTCTTCTTCCTAGGACATTGGTTCACATAGTGACCCAGTTCTCAACAATGGAAGCATTTGACCTTGGAGAGGTCCTTCTTCTTTCTCTTCTCCTACTTTCCCACAGATGCGAGAGTCGCATCTTCTTCTTCCTCCTTCCTGATTCTGACCCCTTTTCCACTACTCCCTCCCTTGGTCACCCTTCTGATCTCTTCTTGACAAAAAGCCACTCACAAGTCCTCCCAATCTGGAAGGCTCATCCTGCCCAGTATGCTCTGGACAAATACCTCCCAATCCTCCGAGATTGCATTCAATGCGGTCCTCACCATCAATTCCTGATCTAGTGTGGCCCCTATGGAAGTTAGTTGATCACGGATCTCCTTCAATCTACCGAGGAAGACATCTATCTGCTCTCCCTTCTACATCTAGTATGATCGCAACTAATTTTCAAGTAACATCTTCCTCTGCACGGAAGTGTGCTAATACAATTTCTTTAGGGCCTCCCTCATCTCATTTGTCGTCTCCTTCTTGGCAATATGCGGCACCACATGATCCTTGACCCCATCAAGGATGATGCACTTTTCCCTGGCCTTTGACTCCTCGTACTTCTCATTTTCAGCTAAGTCAACTGGGATCGTTATCGTTTTCAAGGCGAAGTGCTTGATGCGATACCTGTCTAGAATGGACAAGATCATGGCCTTCCAGACTACGAAGTTGGAAGCTCCGTCTAGTCTATCTTGATCTCTCAACCCATTCATTGCCATCTTGTTTCTCTTCTTCTGACTCCTCTAAGTCTCTTTACTTCCCTCCTGGAAGTCCCTGGTTCAACTCCCTCTGAGTCTTGATTTCCTTTCTGGAAATCCCTCCTCCTTGGTCTTGCCCTGTTAGGTATTGTTCTGACAACAATACCCCACCAGCTTCGCTCCGCAAATTATTCGCAGCCCCCTATACCTTAGCAACTTGAAGAACTGAGCCTCTAGGCTCTGCACAATCCCAGCACCAGCAAAATCTGCACCTCCTGGCCACAGCGTCAATCCTTCCTGGCTGAGAAAGATGACCGAGCACTGCGTAGATCAAGTTTGCTCCTCTCTTCCACTACGTTGATCCTCCTCCTACCTCGAATTGATGATGCAGGGACTCTGCGTCACCCCTTCCTTGCTGCTTTCTGTTAGGAACAGCGTCTGTCACTCAGGATAGTTGTTTTCTGCTGCTATTGCTCTGCCCTGCTGATGCCTTTAGTTATCCTATGATCTGCAACCACACTCTAATACCATGTTGGAATTTCTAAGTTTAACTCGTTAGAAATTCTTCCTGTACTCTCTGGTTTATTTCTTCCTACTTGTTCAATTACTTAACAAGTTATTTACCATGTAAATACTGAAAATAAACACAAGTACACTATCAACATCTACAAATCATCAACTGAAAGAAAACAAGCACACAAGTGACACCGTTATTTTTGGACCAATGTCCCTGGAAAAACCCAATGTGGGAAACCGGTGCAGCGATTCAGAGGGTTTTATTATTATGCAGTTTCAGAATACAACCTAAGTGACGGAAACGGCTCACCCAACAAAGAATGTTATTGGCAATAGTACCTCTCAGTCGGAGACAGATATTCTGGCTAAATCACCGGATGAACAATCCCACAGCAACAATGCAGCTTCTACTGCTCTGTGTCGCTCTGATATGGACTACATCACCCTATCCAGCTCTCCAGCTCCAGTTTGTCCCACGAAAAATCTCCGAGTGCTGCCTCTAGGCCCTACGTCAGCCTCTCTGGTCCAATGTCAATTTCTCTGGCCCAGCGTCAGCCTCTCTGGGCTCTGCATCAGCCTTTGGAGCCTCTGCGTCTCACACGCTGGCCCTCTTTGACTCTGCGCAGCTCCTGGCTGCCTCTGCATGGCCTCTGGCTGGCTCTATGTCGCCTCTAGCTAGCTCTGCGTCAACCTCTCCAGGCTTTTGTGCTGATCCTCCCGATACTAACTCTACCTCTCTGCTATGTATTCACTGCCCCTCAGCTGCAACTTAGATCACTCACTCAATTTCCTCAACAAACCCTACCCTAGAAAATCGAATTCTTGATCTCTCTTGGTGTGTTCTCCCACTGACCCTCAAGCCTCCTCCTATACTTTTCTTGTTAGTCCATCAACGGCTGAAATTAAATCTCTATTCAACGGCTAAGATTAGATTTGGCTTTATCCATGACTTTTGGACCATTCTAACCCAATTTTATATTAATCCCCATTAATATTTTATTTTTTTAAGTTTAGACTTAGTAACTCCATTAAAAATATTAATTATTTTAATATTTCCCAAATCGGTTAGACCATTTCTGAGTCTTGAAGAGCTCATGTGCTTTAGCCTCTCCACCAATTTTCATGGCTAGAACACATCCGATGTTACCCCAAATCAACAGGATTTAGTATCAATTCTTACAACGTTAATACCCTGCTGCAGAAGGTCTGGGATACCAGACTCTGTGTGCTTTCGATACTGCATTCATCTTTCAGTTGCAGCCCAGAAAAATATGACTTCCAGGGGCAATCCCATTGAAGGCCATAACAGGATTGCCAAACAGAAAAACTTCTTCACTTCTGAAAAAATTCAATCCACTCAGATCTACATTCACAGCTTGAAAAATCAAGTGAATTTTCTGCTTCCTCAAATGGATGAGAGGCATGCTCAAATGGAAAAGCTTCAACAGGAAAATCGTGAAGATGAAAACGTCCTCAAAGGTTACCAACCTCGTAAATAAGATAGGGGATGAAATGCAAGTTTTGTTTTTTGATTGACTGCTTTTGGTGCTATTACAAGAGATGTAAAGGGACTTCTAGCAATGACTTTTTAAAAATGAAGCATCTAAAATAGAGACTGTAAGAAACTAGAATTATAAACTCTAGGAACAGTCTCTGTAATCAATTTTGGCATGCACAATCTAAGCTTTATGCTCAGGACTTTTTAATACAAGATATTCACAGTTTCTGTTAAAAAAAAGTTATCTCAATTTTCAAAACCCTTAGTTGTAAGTAAGATTGGTGGAAAACAGGTATATTGATAGTTGTTGCAAATAATGACACATGATCAAAGCCAACGGAATTAAAGAGCCTTATGAGCCAATGTTTACAACAATCAACAATGAAATAATGAGGTAGAATATTAACTGAGATATACTACCATTGCAACTAAACTAGCACACTTTGTCCATTCACTGATTTGAATTGAATTAAGCTCATGCATTGATCGAAAATCAAGTGATTGTACAGAGATGTGGAAGAACTTGCCTATTCACCTTTGGAAAAAGTGATTTTACTAGAATCATGGGTGCAAAAGCAAGTATGAATGTAACTCAATATCAAGAGAATCATCTTTTAGGATGCTTTTAAATGTTACAGAAAATTTTATATAGCTTTAGAAATTTCTTATGTATTTATTCTTGAGTTTTTGAATTTTGAAACACAGATTGATACAGGCCATGCACAAATGATAGTATTATCATAGAATTCCCCCCAGGTCCCTCTCTCCTATGGGACCCTATCACAAAAAGACCTTATAAACTCCAAAGCTCCTGTAGCTGAATGAATACATGGATTTAGATGGAACTAATTACATAGGTTATACATGAATCACTCATTGCCAGCTTTCAGTGAGAATGCAAGAAGCACCAAGGACTTACATTTAACCTTCTCCAGCAGCTTTTTAGCAATGTTCAATATATTGCATGCATTTTACATGGAATAAAGAGGACCTTTCTATTAAAAACTTTCGTGTATATAGATTCATGGTATGTATACAAATCTAAACTCGCCAAGCTCATGTTAAGCAATGATCACTTTACAGACCATAAACAAGCTTTTATCTTGATGCAAAACAAAACCATAGAATTGAAATGGCTTGTACATTCTCAAATCGAAGAGTTTAGAAGGTTACTAACTTACTAGCAGATTCTCAAATCTTAAGGCTGAAAAATTCACTGAAAATTTCTACACAATTGCTTTCTAAGAATGTAATGTTTCTTTCTGAACTATAAGTTTCAAAGCAAGAATCCAAATAGTTCGAGAACCAATACCAAGGTGACTCCATGTATAGAGATCACGTTACAAACCTTCTCAAAAGTATTTATTTTCTTCAGTGCTAAAATCCGATGAGTTGGTATATGAATAGCCTTTTGGACAACACTGCTTGCACCACGTCCAATGACACCAAATATGCACATCTCATGCGAAGCACACTGATATGTTTTCTCATTCGTATCATATTCATCAATACCTGCTGAAGTGCGCTTTTGTAAGCCAAGTTCATTAATATTATATTCTCCACACGAATTACTCAGCAAGTGTAAAGTTCCACCCGCTGTTACCTAACAAAAATGGAATTTTCATCAGTACATATGCAGAAGATACTACACAGCTTCAACAGGGGGCAACATTATTGATTTAAAGATAACAATTCCTACAGGGTTATAATTAAATTTCACTAAAAGTAGATTGTGTCACTAGCCTGAGGCTAGCATTTAATTTAAGATAGCCATCTACGGTTAATGGCTCTAGGAATAAAAACCCATGCTCAACAAATTTCTTTCGAAATGCACCAGAAAATATTGCTACATGATAAGGACTAATGACTACTCATTGCCTCTCTTGAAACAAGTGAGAAAATATTGCAACATTATAAGGACTAACGGCTACTCATTGTTTCTCTTGAAATATGAGAAAAAACATTGCAACATTATACGGACTACTCATTGGCTTTAACAGAATACCAGTGCAAAGATAGTTCAGCTCTTATTGTATTGCACCAAGTTGAGGTGCACTTTACAGTCCAGGTGGAAGAGCTCTGCCACAGCCATGGGAGGGTAACAGAAATAAACCAAAATAATTGCACCAAGAGTAATGAGGTGCACTCTACAGCCGAGGTGGGAGAGATGTGTCACATCTGTGAGTGGGTAGCACAAATAAACCAAACCAAGAAGAATATAAAAAATAAGGTCCATAATGTTATTGAGCATAGAGGAGCTTTCTACAGCCCAGGCAAGGTAGATATGTCACATTTGTACATAAGACTATCAACCAAAATAATAATAATAATAACAAAATGAAAAGTAATTCAACATCAACTTAAAAAATCTACAAAATAATTATAAAAATAATAACGGAAATTTTTGGGGAGGCTGGAGCGGGAGCGGTAATAGTAAACCTCGAAGAAAAGATAGAAATAAAGTTCGCATGGGGACTACGCAACGCCACAAACAATCAAGCATAAGCTCTCTCCCTTTGGCAAGGTCTGAACATCAGCGTTTTGAATGGTATCAAGAACTTGATTATCATTGGTGATTCTATGACGGTAATCCAAAAATGCTTGAAGCTCTCTGAGAATGAGAACCTCCTCGATGTTGAATCCTCCCAAATCATTGTTAGGATAAATTATCTATTAGAAAAGTCTGAAAAGGTTAAAAAGTTCCATGTGTTGCGGGCAAACAACCATGTGGTGGACGCGCGAGCCAACGTCGGGATGGCTTTACAGCAAGGCTCTTTTGCATCAACCACTTTGTTAGAATATGTCACATCCCTTGATTCGAAATGGATTTTCAGGTCAATGCAGTACAGTTGGGGTACAAGTCTGCAGCACATCAAACTGGCAGTTATTAAGGTTAGCTCCCCGATGGCCTTCTGCAGTGCATTGGGAGCAGGGGTGATCGGTAGGAAGTTATGGAACAAGTGTGACAGCTGTAGTTGGAAGGCCATAATCTGTGACGGGTGGGTGATGCGTCCTCGGTTATTTACCTGGAGTTTTAATACAATTCCATTCGTGGGGTGGGCAGGTACCATCACAATTCACTCCGAGCTAGTTTTGGCAGTGGAGGAGATGGAGGGTAGTTGTTTTGCCATGACGTAGAATTGATTCGAATTAATTAATGATAAGACGGGAATGAATGTCGGAATGAACCAGGCTATTATTTATAGCAGCTGGTTGCGGATGGTAAATCACAAGATATTGTCAGTTCAGGGTAGAGTCGCCAAGAAAATGGCATCTGCTAGCAATGGAAGTGGTGGCGGAGTTGGGTCGAGTCACAACGGGAATTTAGAAGACATGATTCTCTTGCAAGCATGTCATAAAGGAAATTGTAAAAGAAATCAACGAGAACATGGCAGTTCTATATGCCCATTTGTCGGGACTCGGCAAAGTCATGGAATTATTGCAGAAAACTATGGAGAGCTTATGTACAAACATGATGAGTTTGGGTCAAAAGGTCGAGAACATTGAAGTCAAAGTCGAAACTGCAACAGTCAGGGTGTTGAAAGAAGTATTCAGATTTGGGGACGCCTTTGTCCCTCATGCTAAAGGTGCTGCGGACATTGTTGTTCGGGAACTGGAACCTAGGGTTGGCGGTGTTGAAGAACTGGTTACAACTGCGGACAAAGCCTCAAGAGAAATTGATCCCGGTAGTAGCGGGTAGAAGTTTTCTTTTAAGTTATATCTATGTTTTGTCGATCTATACAATATGGTGGGGTTTTTTGGAAAGTCTATAGTATAGGCTATGTACAAAGCTCGTTTGTAAATAATGCTCGTAGCAATAGGGTCCTTCTTCAGGTTAAAATGATGAACATTTCTGAGAGCTTTCTCTCCAAGATTGTATGGGACCTGGCCCTTTTCCAGTTTATCTAATGCAAATGCTACCCGTTATATTTAAAAAAATAATAATAATAACAAAAATTTTAATATATATACACACACACCAGCATTGATCCATCTTAATCCCAGATCCACCAGGCTCCAAGAGGGTCAAATCTCTAGAAGTGCAAATCTTTTCTCGAGTATTTGCACTTTAAAAAGAGTTTTCACCACAAAAAAATTAATTCCAGGTTAAAATGGATCACAAAAGTTATGATTAAAAATAATAATAATAAATCATTAATACCAAATATATAAAATATTTCAAACAAATAAAAACCTACCATCTAACCATTTGAACACGGATATTTTAAGTAGCTAGAGGTTTATACCTGCTTTTTTATTTCCTCTTGATGTTTAATAGATCCTGGATAAATATGGATCTATGCTACTAGTATTGCCATTGCAAGTAACCCTGTATTACATTGTCATACACAGTTTTCCTAGATACTCTTATATGTTCACTATTAACCAAGGAAAAATGTCTTGAAATACTTGCTAGAATGCAGTATATTGGATGGGCATGAGCAGTTGTACTAAGGCATATTCATTGCTGGTCAGAGAAGCAAAAACTTCAGAATGTTGAAAATAGTAGCAAAGGTCTTCTTGACTCGTGCCTCGGTCAAGAAAGACCTCAATCAGTCCTACTTTAGCATCCACAAGTTCGAGGACGAGTTCATGGATCAGTTAACTAATGTGCAGAGATTGGAGGCTCAGTTATGTTGTTCTCCGAGTGCGAGTTCTAATTTAGAATAGGACGAGTTGGGAGCTTCAATTTTGATTGAGGCAAAGACTAGTTATAACTCCAAGTTATTGAGTGGAGAGAGTTCAGTTCAAACTCAGTTAACTTAGCAATCACAACTGCTATTCTAAATTTGCACTTGTCGGATATAGCATGGTCAAATTGCTTATAAGGAGAACAAAGGCATAGCGTGTATCATTATTGTTTTGCACGAGTTTGTGTGAGAGCCTTGTTGTGGAGAGAAAGTGTACTATGGAGGAGCCATACGCTAAGATAAAGAGCCTTTCTTATCGCAGGTGTGCGCTAGGATTTAGGGAAAATTTGTCAAGAACGTTATACTGCCACCACAAGATGCCCAACAGTTGGCCCAGCATGCTAAGAATGATATCAAGGCAAAGAAGACTATTCTAGAGGGGTCAAAGATCATATCATTCCTCATCTCTATGAGAAGAAGATTGCATCTGAGATGTTCAAACTTTCAAAGCCATCTTGGATCTGTTTCAAGGCTGTTAGTTTTTTGTAGCATCAGATGTGCTCTAGCCATGAAAATTGGTGGAGAGGCTAAGGCACATGAGTTATAAAGAACCCATAAATCATTTGGTGAAATTCCACCCAAATTGTATTTTATTAAAATAATTAATATTTTTAATGGGGTTCTTAAATCTAAACTTAGGAAAATTAAAGAATTAATGGGTA
Organism: Pinus taeda; assembly: GCA_000404065.3. Lineage (NCBI taxonomy): Eukaryota > Viridiplantae > Streptophyta > Pinopsida > Pinales > Pinaceae > Pinus > Pinus taeda. The sequence goes on from APFE031637960.1 coordinate 274,007, forward strand.
TTAATCAAAATATGGGTGAGAATGTTCTAGAAAGTGGATCAAGTCAAATTTTTAATCTTAGTCGTTGATTAGAGACTTAATCTCGGTCGTTGAAGTCTCAATGAGAAAAGTATAAGAAGGAGGCTTGGAGTTCATTTAGAAACATACACGGAGAGAATGAATTGACCTGGAGTTCGATTTTTGGGGCTAGGAAGCTGAGAATTCGAACTGAGTGATCATTCTGCAGCAAAGGGGTAGGGATAGTTCGAGAATACAGAACAAAGAGGTGGAGACACACTAGTGGAGGCAGCATGGCAACTAGAAGAACTGACGCTATGTTAAAATTGGCAACTAGGGCCAAACTCCATATGGGTCATCTTATTAATGGACGCCGATATTTTTCTTGGCTCCCTCTCATCGAGAGGTGTATGATTGATCTAAAGATCATCTGATTCCGATAAGTATTCATGGAGATATGAATTTATTTGTGTTATGGGACAATTCGTCAAGGTCGGCCAGCGACCAAATAAACCCCACTTATGCTCAACGTTTTAGTATAAATAGAGGTGGCCTTCAAGTCATTTAAAAACACTTGGGATCTCTTTGTCTCTACTGTTTTAGTAGGAGGAGAGATCCTAAGGGATAACGCTGCCCTAATCTAGAGGGTAGAAGCTGGCACTGTTGGAACAACAGGGAAAGCTGACGCGAAGGGTTGAAGCCGGAACTACTGGGAAACCCAGGAAAGCTGACACAGAGGACAAAATCCGGAAATGCCACAAACTGCCGGGAACAACCAGAATTTCCGCGAACTGTCGGAACTGCCAGAACTGCCGGGAACAACCAACATTGCTGGGAACTGTTGGAACTGCCGAGAAAGCTGACGCAGAGGGCAGAAGCCAGAACTGTTGGGAACTGTCGGAACAGCCGTGAAAGCTGACGCAGAGGGCAGAAGTCGAAACAACCGGAACTGCCAAGAACTGCCGGAACAACCGGGAAAGCTAACGCAGAGGTCAGAAGTCGGAATTGCCAGGAATTGCCGGAACAGACGGGAAAGTTGACACAGAGGGCAGAAGCCGAAACTATCGAGAACAGCCAGAACTGTCGAACTACCGGGAACTGCTAGGAACAGTCGAAATTGTCGAAACTGCCAGGAACTGCCAGAACTGTCGGGAACTATCGAAACCGCTAGGAACAGCCGGAACTGTCGAAACTGCTGGGAACTGCCGGAACAGCCGGAGCATCTGTCTCCAAAGGAGAGCAACATGCAAGGGAGAGCTAACTAACATTGGGACAGTTGTATGGTACTTAGCAGCAAATACACCAAGCATGCAATGTTACAGCTAGCATGCAAGGGACAGCTAGCATGCAACAACAAGCATGCTAAGGACAACAAGCATGCTAGGGACAACAAACAAGCAAGGGACAATAAACAAGCAAGGTGCAGCCTACACATAGGTCAATATGGCAACATGGTGCAGCAATGGCACATAATGCAGTACAATGATGGGTACAGTCATGATTAATGATTTGTGATGAGATGCAGCATAGTCATGATGGGTGCAGCATGGTGCAACGCGTTGAGGTGCAACATGATGATGAAATGCAGCACAACGATAGGTGAAGGAGTCACCTTGGAGAATCAATTGAAACCGCATGTCTTCAACTGATCTCATGTATCATCTTCTTAGAGATGATCTATGCTCTTATCTAGATAAGTCAAAGTGTTGACTTCTGTTGTAAACGTACTATCTCTCTCTCTCTCTGCTGAACTATTGAAGAACATATAAGAAGAATTAATCAAGGGTTTTCCCTACAATGGGGTTTGTCCCTAGCTAGCGCCACATCTTGTGTCCTCTTGTCTTGGCTTGTCTTTTGCGATTTATGTTTATGTTCTATCTGTAGTTTACTTTAATGCTGATGTGATTGCTAATCTAGAAAAGATATTGAGCTCACTATGAAAATTGAAATAAATTGCTCTAAGCATAGAACATACCTAAAATTAACATGGTATTAGAGCAAAGGTGAAGGCAATGCCCAAGCAAGAGTGAAAGAGCAATCACCGAAGACAGTTGGGAAAGGAAAAAAGGATCAATGGATTCCTCATCCCTCTTCAAATTCACCAAGGGTGAAGTCAAAGTAGAGAATATTATCAGAATGGCACAGCAGAAGTTTCTAATGGCCTACCTAAAGATCATTTCAATGGGAAGTCCGGATCTAAGGGTGGAAGGAAAGGTAGATGCCTTGGTTGTAATAAGTTCGGCCATTATGCGAAGGAGTGTCTGAGGTAGGAACACATCACTTGATGATGATAACAATCATTCTAGGGACATCTCCAATGATCAGAGGAATGACAGGTAATGCAGGTCATCAAGGAAACGACCGACTCTTCAGAGAAAGCAAGGATACCTAGGTATGAAGAATCAAATGTTGTTTATGATAAGATAAAGAAGCGTTATCTTGTATTGGCCCTCTCCTTCAGATTCTTTGGGAATCTGGCTTATTGATCATAGTGCTTCAAGGCACCTCATCGGATAGAAGGGTGCTCTCTCGAATTTGGTAGAGAGAACCCTTGGAGTCGATGCCACCTATCCCGGAAAGTGTGTAGGGAATGTTACCCCTCAATTGAATGAGGGTAACTCTATTCATTTACAATAATCTGTTTTATGTACCTAATCGCAAGAAGAACTTGGTGTCCATCTCGGAAAGGGAAGTCAAAGGTTTCAGGGTGGCATTCATCAATGGTAAGGTACGTGTTAAAAAATAGAATTTTCAAAGATGCTTTTTCTCATGGGTTTAGGGTTGGCAATTTGTATCAAGTTGCAGGATGGTCCATTGGGGATCATGTCAATTGACATATCGCATCTCTATAACACCGGAGGTCTACCTATGGGGCCCTACTCGATGTGAGTCAGATGGTGATAGGAATGCCTGAATTCAAGAAGAGCATGAAGGTACATGTCTGAGATGTACTGAAGGAAAATCTTATAAGGGGACCATTCCCCTCATGCAATAAGTCCACAGGTTTGGAACAACCCGAAGAGTTTGAGATTCATGATCGGGAATCTCATGGATACAGGTGGAAGAAAGCCCTCTATGGCTTGAAGCAAAACACCCCGAGCGTAGTATGAGAGGATTGATAGCTGTCTGATGAAGCTGAGATTCACTAGGAGTGAAACCGATCCAAACCATTACCCGAAGGTTGTGGATGATAGACCTCTCATACCGGCACCTTATGAGGATGACCTATTTCTGACAGGTGCAAACCCTTTCATTTGCAGAAGTAAGACGGAGTTGGATTCCGGATGTGGAACGATAAACTGCAAGCCTGTGACTACCTCGAGGATCTTAACTTTCAGAAGTTATATGGTAGTGATGTCAAACCACATTTGGGAAATGCCTCTGAGTTTCATAAACTCATTCGAATTGATGTTCATGGTGAACTTCCGTCCGGACATATGTTTTGCAGTTAGCATGGTGAGCTCATATTTGGTTGAGCCTCACTGGATTGGTGCCAAGAATCTTCTAAGATATCTTTGGGGCACAATCTCTCATGGATTGAGATACACTACCGGAAATATGAAACTGCATGGTTATTCGAATGCTAACTGGGCAGGCAGTAAGGAGGATCACTAGAGCACTTCTCAGTGCTGGTTCTCTTTGGATTCTGCTTCGATATCATGGATGAGCAAGAAGCAGAAGTCGGTTGCTATAAGCACCATCGAGATCGAATACATAGCTACGAGTATGATCTCGTGTGAAGCTGCATGGTTGCAGAAGCTCTTAAGTGAGTTGTTTGTACACATGATGAATACCATTGTGATTCTCTGTGACAACCAGAGGGGGGATTCGATTATTGAGGAATCCCGTATTCGATGATTTCTCTAGCAGATAGGCATCAGATACTGCCTTATCTGGGATATGGTAAGTTGATGAGCGAGGAGGCTCCATCGCATTGAGACTGATGTCCAGGTCATAGACATTTTGTCAAAACCCCGGGAAAAGGTCAAATCTGTGACTTTCCCGAACAACTTGGAGTCATTGAGAGACCTTCTTATAAGGGTCCTATATTTTGCATGCATTGAGCTCTGGGAGCTCTAGGGGGCTTGGAGTACTTACTAGAGCAACATACGACCACAGGCCAACTCACCCTCCCCTCGTGGTGCGCTATGTACAGGATGATAGGTTCAACCTTCCCCTGTGATACCCCATGGCGACTGTGGAACAGGATGATTAGCTCTCCTGTGGGCTGGGATAATTAGTTCTCCCATGGCAACTGTGGAACAGGATGATTAGTTCTCTTGTGGGCCAGGATGATTAGTTCTCCCGTGGCAATTGTGAAACAGGATGATTAGTTCTCCCGTGGCAATTGTGAAACAGGATGATTAGTTCTCTGTGGCAACTGTGAAACAGGATGATTAGTTCTCCTATGGGCCGGGATGATTAGTTCTCCCATGGCGACTTTGGGGAAGGATGATTCGTTCTCCTGTGGACAGGATGATTAGTTCTCCTATTAAGGCATCCTACCCATGCAGTCTGGAACTCATGGAAAGTACCTCTCATCTAATCAATGAGCAGGGAAATGGGGTTAGGGACCATAGTAGTACTATCAATGGATGCATCGATCTATCTACTGTACTCCCTATGCTAGAATGACCTCCATTGATCTTGGATCAATGCAACTAATCTGGGATCAGTATGAGTGGTTTGAGACACTATCTTGTGATATTGATCTGGGATCAATAAAACTAACTTCGAGCCAGTAAGAGTGATGTGACACACTCACTTCAGATGAAACCGGCTTCGGGTCAGTAGAGAATGGTATGAGGCATTCTCGATCAATTCTTCTTCTCCATGGTTCAGCAGAGCAGAGCAGTGCAAGGCACTGATGGCAGAGATAGTACAGTAGGACATATGGATCAGCGGATGGAGTTCTCCCTAGTTGAGAGGGAGTGTTAAAATTGGCAACCAGGGCCAAACTCCATGTGGGTCATCTTATTAATGGAAGTTGATATTTTTCTTGGATCCCTCTCATCGAGAGGTGTATGATTAATCTAAAGATCATCTAATTCCGATAAGTATTCATGGAGATATGAATTTATTTGCTTTATGGGACAATTCGTCAAGGTCAGCCAGCAACCAAATAAACCCCACTTGTGCTCAACGTTTTAGTATAAATAGAGGTGGCCTTCAAGTCATTTAAAAACACTTGGGATCTCTTTGTCTCTACTGTTTTAGTAGGAGGAGAGATCCTAAGGGATAACGCTGCCCTAATCTAGAGGGCAGAAGCTGGAACTGCCGGAACAACCAGGAAAGCTAACGCAGAGGGCTGAAGCCGAAACTGTTGGGAATCCCGACAAAGCTGACGCAGAGGGCAAAATCCGGAACTGTCGGGAACAACCGGAATTTCCGGGCACTGTCGGAACTGCCAAAACTGCCGGGAACAACAGAAATTGTCAGGAACTGTTGGAATTGCAGGGAAAGCTGACGCAGAGGGCAAAAGTCGAAACTGTCGGGAATAGCCAGAACTGCTGGGAACTACCGGAACAGCCGAGAAAGTTGACGCAGAGGGCAAAAGCCGAAACAACCGAGAACGCTGACGCAAAGGGCAAAAGCTGAAACTGCCGGGAAAGTTGACACAGAGGACAGAAGCCGAAACTGTCGGGACCAACCAGAACTGTCGGGAACTGCCAGGAACAGTTGGAACTGTCGGAACTGCCGGAACTACTGGGATTGCCGAGAATAGTCGGAACTGTCGAAACTGCCAAGAACTGCCGGAACAGTCGAAGCATCTGTCTCCAAAGGAGAGCAACATGCAAGGGATAGCTAACTAACATTGGGACAGTTGTATGGTACTTAGAAGCAAATACACCAAGCATGCAACAACAAGCATGCTAAGGACAACAAGCATGCTAGGGACAACAAACAAGCAAGGTGCAACCTACACATAGGTCAGTATGGCAACATGGTGAAGCCTACACATAGGTCAGTATGGCAACATGGTGAAGCCTACACATAGGTCAGTATGGCAACATGGTGCAGCATGGCACATAATGCAGTGCAGTGATGGGTACAGTCATGATTAATGAAGCGTGATGAGATGCAGCATAGCATGGTGCAGCGCGGTGAGGTGCAACATGATGACAAAATGCAGCACAACAATAGGTGGAGTCACCTTGGAGAATCAGTTGAAGCCGCATGTCTTCAACTGATCTCATGTATCATCTTCTTAGAGATGATCTATGCTCTTATCTAGATAAGTCAAAGTGTTGACTTATGTTGTAAACATACTATCTCTCTCTCTCTCTCTGCTGAATTATTGAAGAACATATAAGAAGAATTGATCAAGGGGTTCCCCACATTGGGGTTTGTCCCTGGCTAGCGCCACATCTTGTGTCCTCTTGTCTTGGCTTGTCTTCTGCGATTTATGTTTATGTTCTATCTGCAATTTACTTTAATGCTGATGTGATTACTAATCTGGAAAAGGTATTGAGCTTACTGTGAAAATTGAAATAAATTTCTCTAAGCATAGAACATACCTAAATTTAACACGCTAGGCCAATCTGGGCCCACACAAAGCCAAAAGGGCCAATGCATAAGCAAAAGATGCCCTCATGCAAAGAGCCGGATCTGCCAAGGAACTACCGAAATAGCTGAGAAGGTTGACACAAAAGGCAGAAGAGACAACGCAGGGTTGACATAGGGCCAACGTAGAGATAGTCGAGGTTAGCCAGTTCTATTGCCGAATCATCCGGAATATGCTGGGTGAAGTGAGGTAAAACTCACCCAGTTTTCCGCCATTATATTTTCTCTATCACTGGATTGTCGGGAGGGCATCCAGCATTGTATTCAGAATTACTGCTTAATAATAGAAAACTTTCATAATTGTTGCACCGATTTTCCCACATTGGGTTTTTCTAGGGACTATTTTGTCCAAAAGTAATTGTGTCCTATGTATCTTGTTCTTTGCTCAGTTTTTTGTTTCATGTAATCAAATTTAAAGTAGTGTAGGTTGCAGAAGTAATTTACTTTAGTATTCAAAAAATAACTTGATAATGTATATTAAACTCAAGTAGGAGAAATAAATTCAATTTTTGTTGCAGTAGGGGTTCCTTGGCGCAGGAATTTTCACAAGGGCTCCAGTGATGCCAGGAACCTAGCTCTCAAGGAGAAGCTAAGAAGTATTCAGATGAAACAATAAGAGCCCATCGTCTCATATCTTTTAAAGTTAACTCAGGTTCGAGATGAGCTAGGTGGTGTGGGTGTCACTGTACCAAAAATTGACCTTGTGAGCTTTGCACTACTAGGACTTCATAAATCTTGATATGGTTTCTAGGACGTTATCAATGGCCGAGAGAATTTTCCTAGTTGGAAAAGGTTATTGATTGACTATATTCAGGAAGAGATCTGGAGAGGGACCAAAGATGGTAGACTAGCAAAGACAGAGGACAAGGAAAATTTTTCTCTTATAGGCAAGGCCAAGGGAAAGAAAGGCAAAGAGAAGGTCGAATCCAATTAGAAGGGTGAGAAGAAGAAGGATACGAGTAAGATCAAGTGCTTTCATTGCCATGAGTTTGGGCACTATGCTACTAAGTGTCCTAACTAGAAGAAGAGATCCAGCAAGGATCACGTGGCTGCATCAATTGAGGTAGATGGTTTTGCTTCTCAGTTCAAGAAAGATTTCTTATTGATATCTTGCATGGCAAGCTCAGTACGGAGCAGCACATGGTATATTGATTCCAAAGCCTCCTTCCACATGATCAGGAACAAGGAGTATTTCATCCAACTGAAGTAGAAGGACATGGAGTTTTACATCAAGCTAGGAGATGATAGCAAATACGCATCTAGGGGAGTTGGTATTTTTAGCTTTGCGAGGGAGTCTGAGAGCCCTCTCCATCTCAGGGAGGTCCTATATGTTACAAGGTTGAAGAATAACCTTGTTTCAGTGGCTACCCTTGAGCACAAGGGCTATGATGTCATCTTCAGTAGAGGTAAGGCGTACCTCAAACACTCAGCCTCTAGATTAGTGAAGCAAATAGGTGTGAAGATGAAAAATCTCTACAAGTTGCACGTAGAGACTTCCGCAGGCTTGAGCAGCAATGTAGGTGATGAGCTGAGTAGAGATGTTGGAGAAATTTGGCACAAGCACATGGGACATTTGCGTCTTGGGGCACTAAAAATTCTTCAGTAGAAAGCCACAGGATTACCAGCATATAGTTTCGATCAGTGTGATGTGTGCAAGGGGTGCACACTTGGAAAGTATGCCAAGACTTCCTTTTAGGACCGAGACAACAGAGCCAAAGGGATTTTGGAGCTGGTGCATTCAGATATATGTGGACCCTTCTCTTCTCCATCTCTTATGAGACACAAATATTATGTTAATTTCACTAATGATTATTCTCGGAAAACTTGGATATTCTTATGAAGAAGAAAGATGAGGTCTTAACCAAGTTCATGGAGTTTAAGGCCTTGGTAGAAAACCATATTGGGAAGAAGATCAAGGCAGTGAGTGACAATGGTGGAGAATATGTCTCCAATGCCTTCAAGGATTTGTGTGCGAAGGAGGGCATTAGGAGAGAATTGATAGCACCAGCGTTATCAGAACCGAACCAGTTCTGCAAAATTGGCTGGTCCGACCGGCTTGGAGGTCAAAATCGATCCGAATCGGCCCCCCCCAAACCAAAAATGACTGGTTCGGTACTGAACCGGCCAGTTTCCGTATGGAATTGTCCGGTTTGGTACCAAACCAGTTCACAAGGCTCATTGTTGTGCGGCCTGGGCTAAAAAACATTTTTTCTTATTTTATTTTTTCCTAGTTTCTAATGCTACTCTAGCACCCCCTAAAGCTATTTAAACACCCCCATCCCCTCTATTTCACTCACACTATTCATTCGAGTCTCTTGCAATTCTTGCGCTAAGTTCGATGAGGAGAATTTAGAGAGTTTTTTGCATAGTTGTTCTAAGGGAAATTTTTTGCAAATTTGAAGAGTTGATTGGAGTCTTGGAGAGCTGTTGGAGAGTGTGTTTGAGCAATATAAACACTAAGAAGAGGAACCGTTTGGAGCAAAAGCGGTTAAATGACATGGTTTTTGTTCAATGCTACCTTAGGTTGAGGCGCAACCAATTACTGAATAAAACCCCTAAATCAAGCAACATTGTCTTGGGTGACTTTGATCCAACATCATAATGGGTTGTGGAGAGTCAAGCACCAACATTTGACAATGAAGACCTTTCTTGGTTGGACTTGGACCCACCTCCACAAGATGCAGAGGCAGATATATCAGAAGCACCAGTAGCAGCTTCAGGGCCAGGGGAATCAAGCCATAATCCCATTGCAGACTTGGATGCTACTCATTCTTCAAATGAGGATGAGGAGGATGATCAAGAATCAGATGATGATTCTGATAATGATTGATGATTTGATCATTGATTTGTTGTAGTTGTAGCTTGTAGTATTGTAGGTTGAAGTATAATACTATGATCCATCATGTTATTTTGGACTATAAAGGCCTTTTAGAGCCTGCTTCTTGATGTTTGTAGCATTTTTGGTTCAACGATGTTTTGCACTAAGTGTTATTTTGGTTATATGCACTATTACTTGCTATATAAATGAGAGCTTTTGCATATTTGTGTATAAATGGTTTGGATTCATATAGATGCACATGAATATATCTGTTTTTCTTTAAAATATGAATATTTTGTGTTTTTGGTAAACCAGTTTTTTTTCCGGTTCCGGTCCGGTTTCGACCAGTTCCCAGTCCACAAGGTTTTTCGTTCAATGATCAGTTCATTTCTGATAACATTGAAAAGCACCCCATAACCCTTAGTAGAATGGGGTGGCTAAGAGGAAGAACCGCAGTATTGTTGGAGCAGCCAAATCTGTGTTGCATGATTAGGGACTGCCTATGTTCTTGTGGGTAGAGGCATGAAACACTATAGTATTTCTACAAAACAAGTGTCCACATAGGCTTCTTGGACGAGTTGGACTGAAGGAAGCTTTCACATGCAAGAAGCCTGATTTTTCACGCTTTTATATCTTTCGCAGAAAATTTTATTTCCATGTGTCAAAATATAGTAGGAAGAAATTAGAGCCCACAACAAAAAAGGGTATTTTCGCGGGATACAATGAGACAACTTAGGCATACAGGGTGTATCTACTAGGACTCAAGAAGACAGTTCTTAAGTAGGATGTGAGGTTTGAGGAGTCCAGAACTTTGCGGGAGTCCTTAAAATGAGAGCAGGTTGGAGTACCAGAGATGGAGGAGTTACTCGCTCCCAAGGAGGAGCCTTAGCCAGGATCACAAATTGAGTCTCAACCAGTTGGCAAGAGGGTCGCACAACAGGATTCACAACAGGATGCAGAGCAAGATGATGAGGAGAAGGGACCACAACAAGAGAAGGCAACTACTTAGTTAGAGACTCCTAGCATAGGGAGGAAGAAAGCCAAGTGGGCCGAGAAGTTTTTTCAAGAGGCCTAGGAGCAGGTTGAAGCTTCTAGCACCATGTTCATGTAGAGCAAGCAACCATAGAGGTCAGGATATATGGCACTGATGACGGAAGTAGTGGACATTGAGCCTTCTTCTTATAAGGAAGCAGATTCTCAACAAGTTTGGCAAGATGTCATGGTGGAGGAATATTCCTCCATCATGAAGAACGATGATTGGAAGATTGTGCCACGAACTGAGGGCAAATCAATAGTTGGTTCACGCTCGGTGTACAAGGTGAAGCATGGAGCAGATGGGAGAGTGAAGAAGTACGAGGCCGAGTTTGTGGCCAAGAGCTTCTCACAAATTGAGAGCATAGACTATGATGAGACCTTTGCCCCTGTAGCACAGTATTCATCCATCAGGACGATTTGGCACTTGAAGCATAGATGGGGTGGATGATCCACCAAATTGACGTAAAGACAACATTCCTCAATGGAGTGGTCAAGGAGGAGATTTATATGGCTCAACCAGAGGGGTTTGAGAAATTCAACAGAAACACACGTGTGCAAGCTAGAGAGAGATCTTTATGGGCTCAAGCAAGCTCCAAGAGCATGGTCCACTAGTATTGACAACTACCTTCAAGGATTGGGCTTCACTAAGAGTGAGGCAAATGCCAACCTGTACTACATCATGGTTGGAGGGCTTCTGCTCATTATAGTGCTCCATGTTGACGACCTTATATTGACTGGAGCAAACAACTTGATCCAGAATTGTAAGGAGGACCTTGCAAGGGAGTTTGAGATGAAGGATATGGGGCTTATGCACTGTTTCCTTGGCTTGGAGGTTTGGCAGAGTGATGGTGAGATCTTTGTGGGACATGGGAAGTACACTACAAAGACTCTCCGGAGATTTCATATACAAGATTGCATGCCCATGGCCATGCCTCTAGTCACAACCTAGAGGAAGGTGGATGCTAGTAGAGTAGAGTGAGTGGATGTTATAGTATACAGACAGCTCATTGGGTTGTTGATGTAATTAGTCAACACACAACCTGATATCTGTTTTGCAGTCAATCAGCTACGTCAGTTCATGATGGAACCAACCAAAGTTCATTGGGTTGTTGCGAAACATGTTTTGAGGTATCTCAAATGCACATCGGATTATGGGTTATGGTACATAACCCATAAAGGTTGATGATGTGAGGCTTGAGGGCTTCACAGATGCAGATTGGGTCGGGAGCTCCACATATCAGAAGAGTACTTCAAGTGGCATCTTTGGCGCTGGGTCAACAGTGGTTTCCTAGTACAGCAGGAAGCAAAGATCAGTTCCACTCAGTTCAACAAAGGTCGAGTACATGGTCGCAAATTTGGCAGCGTGCGAGGCTATTTGGATGAGGAAGTTGCTTGTGTGACTTTTCAGACAAGGGATGGAGCCTATTGTGATACACTGTGATAATCAGAGCTGCATCAAGCTCTCTGAGAACCCAATGTTTCATGATCGCCCAAAGCATATCGATATCAACTATCATCATCTTAGAGATTGTGTGTAGAAAGGGATAGTGAAGCTACCATACATTCCAACAGAGGACCAAACAACAAATATCTTGACCAAGGCATTGGCAAGAAGCAATTTTGTCCATTTCAGAGATAAGTTGGGAGTTGTACAAAATCCCTTCCTCGCTAAGAGGCAGTGTTGAAAATAGTAGCAAAGAAGATCTTCTTGACTCGTGCCTTAGTCAAGAAAGGCCTCAATCAGTCCTCCTTTAGCATGCACGAGTTCGTGCGCAAGTTCATGGAGTAGTTAACTCATGCGCTGAGATTGGAGGCTCAGTTATGTTGTTCTCCAAGTGCGAGTTCTAATTTAGAACAGGATGAGTTGGGAGCTTCAATTTCGATTGAGTCAGAGACTGGTTATAACTCCAAGTTATTGAGTGGAGAGAGTTCAATTTGAACTCAGTTAACTTAGCAATCACAACTGCTGTTCTAAATTTGCACTTGTCAGATATAGCATTGTTGAATTGCTTATAAAGAGGACAAAGGCACAGCTTGTATCATTATTGTTGTGCACGAGTTTGTGTGAGAGCCTTGTTGTGGGAAGAAAGTGTAGTTTGGAGGAGCCATACGCTGAGATAGAGAGCCTTTCTTATTGCAGGTGCGCGCTAGGATTTAGGGAGAAATTCCTAAATAATAGGGACTCAGATCTGTGCTAGGAAATAGGAGATTTCCTGCGCCAGAAGATAGGAGCAGAGACTGTGCAAGGAAGGAGGGGTTGGGTCAAGTTTCTTGCAGGGAGTTTCAGCCTAAGTCACAGGGTTCGGCGAACCTGAACCTTCAGGTTCGAAATTCGCCGAACCTGTAAAAAAAATTGAGGTTCGTTTAGGTTCGGCGAACCTGAAGGTCGAACCTCAAACCGAACCTAAAGGCGAATTCGAACCTCAACGAACCAGGCGAACCTAATCAAATTTAATCGAATTTAAACGAACCTAATCGAACTTTTTCTGGACGGTTTTCTGACGGTTTTCTGGACGGTTTTAGGAGAAAAACAGTGGGCCGCATACCGCTTCCAAGTTCCCGCCAAATAATTCTTTATAAACCATGCCGCGCTATCGTTTGGCACACACTGCCGGGTTGAATTGTTGATTGCTGAGCGGAGCGTTTGTTTGTAGACTGTAGTGAGCTTTGTTTGCACTTGCAGTGAGTTTAGAGTCTAGACTGTTTAGTGATTTGTGAGTTTGCAACTGCGAGTCCAGACATTTGGGCACGTGTGACGGTGACGCTGCATGCAGTCACCAGTGTGGGCTCGGCCGAGGCTTGCCGCGGAACTTGGAAGTTGGGGCTTTCAGCTTTGTGCAGTGGAGTCTGGACTGTGGCACGACGCTGCACCAGCACGCAGAGACCAGAGTCACCAGACCACCGATGCTGCACGCACCGGCACCGCGGCACCTGTATGTATACCTTCAATAGATACCTTCATATCTATCGACTATCAATTCCTAATGTCATGTAACTACATTTCTAGTTGTCCTTGGCATAGCCTTTTAAGTTTTATGATTTTACCCCACTTTTATTCTGCTGTGTTCCGTCAGGTTTTTTCCTCATTGAATTGCTTTACGAAAATCTTCTTTCAGCCATTGTTATTATTAGCATATTAATTTTCCATAGTTTTAGTGGATTGGCAATAATCAGTGTTAGAAGTTTAGAACACCTGCAGAAGTAATACTCTGATTTGCATTTTCTTTAGAGAACTGCTATGCTTCAATCCTTCATGAATCAAGTACGCTGTAAACATGACTGAGATGTTAATTATTTGTGTATGACAATGCTACATCTCTAGTGTGGTACAAGTTTCAACAGCTACATTTCATAGGCCTTTTCCCGAAGTTATAATGTGACCACCCAAATAGAGCTAGGAAATGCTCATGCACTCCCATTTTATTACAGAGATTGTACTCTTCTAGTCCCATTTAACATGCTTTTTGTGGTCATTCATCGGAAATCAATGAAATTATTTTAGCTTATCCTAGTTTAAATCTCACTCAGGAGTCAGACTCTATTCATATGTATTGTAGCCTACCTCTTCTTTATGTCCCTGTTGATTGCTACCTGTTTTCTTGGCTGATATCCCAGCAATAGTATCATCCCTAACTTTTGTACATGCCTTTTTATTTCCACTATATTCACCTGGTGAGTGACCAGTGCTACTCTCCTGACCATTGCTACTCTCCTCTTCATCAGAACTCAACAGAGCATCTAAATCTGCAGTGTTTTCATGTAGCTGAGTCTAAGAATCTCCAGAGTTTCCTTTGCTTAATACATCACAGCTCACACGAATTGCACCTTCATTTTCAACGACAGGACAATCAATAAACTCACCCCCATAGCTGTCCAGGGCTGTCATGCACAATTGACTCATTCCCATATTTGGCATAGTTGTAAAAGATGAGGGAATAGTTTCCCTGTACCATGGCAAATTAACATCCCAGAGGCCTGATGTTCCTGCAGCCAGTACTTCAGAAATTGTGTTTTTCTCCATGGCCATGTTTTCAGGGTTAGTCTCTTTATTTACCTTGCCATTGGCGGGCAACATCTCCGAAAAGCTCTGTACTAGTGCAGGGTGAAAAGTAAACCCACATCTGTTCATATTATAGTCACACATGAACATATTTTTGTAATAATCAGGTGCTTGTAATTGGGAAGTATCAAGAGGTCTAATTTGTGATAATTTATCAGCACAATCGCCACCCCAAACATCAGCATAATTTCCACGTGGCATGGATGATACATCTCCCTTGACAGGAGTTATACATTCAGCATAAGGGCCAGATAAGTTAGCCATGTGGATATAATTATAGCTTGCTTCCATCCCACTAGTCAGTGCTGCATCAAGGCTACCCTTTTGATTCGTTGACCAGCCTCCCCTTTAATACAGTACAGTGGTTACAAATCTATAAAGTTAAACACATCAACCATTACTTAATCTCACTTCTTAAAGCTCCTCTGTTGAATGATGAATCTCAGACAGACTTCATATGTATTGTTTACATTTCTTTTGAAAAATATGTCATATATATACACCAAAATATTTACAACAGCATGTCAAAATAGTGGAAACTGGAAAGGTATATACAATGAAAATTATATCCTCTTCCACAAAACTACCAAGGCAGAAATAAAATCAGATTATGGTCCCTTTCACGGATTATATACCTCAGTCTTTTTATTTAGTAGTACATAATTTTGCACAAAAGAATATCATAAAGAGGTTCGGTCCTTTAAAGTTTAGAGAGATATGTCACTGATGAGACTTGCTTCATCATTCGTACAGTTATATGCCTCAGAAATTCCAGAGTTTTGGTTCTTTTCATCGGCATGGTTCCTTTTGACTTCAGATCACAATGCATATGCTGAGCCTTAGAACTTCATGACATACTTTAGTCCTTTATATAAATTTTGTCCTTCAGTTTTGGATGTTATTGCAATATGTAGTAAGGTTCAGATAGGTTCAGATAATTGTTTTTGTAAACACTTCCTTGTTCTTCATATATACTATAGAGTAAATCTTCTTTTGAAATTAGTGCCCCCAGACTTTGCCACATAGAGAATGAGATGAACTCCTTCAAAAATTCAGATGCCTTGGGTAGCTTGTATCTTAGATGGATTCTTTTCCAGACCTTGCTCAATCCTTAAAGAGTTATTGTTCTTGCATGGTCACTTGAATCTTATAGAGATGAAGCTTAATATCAGCGCTAGATTCATTACAGATAAAGATATGGTAGGCATCATTGTGGTAACTTTGGAGGTGCAAAACCTCATGAAAAGATGACACGGTCTAGATAAAAATATAGTATTCTCATCTTGTTAGTGAATGGAAAGCAGCAAGGCCCTAGTTCTCCACAAACATAGATTTTGTCTGTTCAAAAATATCTGTGGCATTGAGATTGAGGCAGAGCACAAATAAGATTACCTTAGACCTCTAGCTTTTCTATTATGCAGTGCATTGTCCCAATTATTTATGTACATGCCCTGGCCTCTAGTAAAGAGATATTAAACTAGGAAAGACAATCTGTTTTTTTTTAATTTTTCAATAAAATTCAGAATCATTGAATGATCGGAAAATGTTATTCAGATGATTTTGATGTCAGAAGATTGTTATTCACAGCTTCAGCAGAATTTCTAATTGTAATCTTATGTCAAGATATTACTTGACAAATAATGCTTATGTCATATACTTGAGCACAAATAATGCTTATGTCAAGTAATTTCAAATTTATTGCTTTACCTGTTTTAGTTTTATCAACATTTGAAGTAATTCTCCCCCTCAATTCTTGTACTCATGGCAGCAATTCAGCGTTACATGCCACTTTATTTCATTTTGCAGTTGTTTGGGCTGCTTTGACTTTTTAATGGAAATTCAATAAAGCTTGCTACCAATTTATTTCTCCTCAAATTCATTAAATACACATGTTACAGGCACAATAGGAAGTGATAATTACTGTTATTTAAATTTGAAATAATTGAAGAAATTGGAAAACTGAAATTTGAACAAGTTATGCATGATTTGAATGCTCATCAAAATATCAAGTTTTATTTGTATTTGAAAATTGAATTTCACTATTTTATCATTTATTTAAATTCGAATTTTAATATGCCATTGCCAACAAAAATGCAGACATATTTGTCATGTCACCTCCAAGGTCAACGGCAGAAGGATGGAAATATGTGGAGAAATTGGATGGGCCTCATGGGAGGCATTTGAAATGCAAGTTATGTAATAATGAATTTTTTGGATCTTTAACTAGAGTCATGGACCACTTTCTGTCACTAATGGCAAAGGAGGTGGCGTTGAAGGTTGCAAGAATGTGTCTGCAGAGCTCAAGGAGACACTTCAGAAAGATTATGACAATATACAGAAGACTAAGAAAGTGAATGAAAACAAAAGACAACGTGTTCAAACAGAAATTGCAATCAATTACAATTCATTATCTGCACTTTCTTCATGCACAGTTGGTGTTGGGAGTTCATCTCAGTCAAAGATCAGTAAATCAAGTGGGACAGCTACACTAAATACTCTTTGGAAGCCCATGCAGAAACAAGAAGTTGATGATGCTGTAGGTGATATGTTTTTTGAATGTGCAATTCCATTTAATGTGGCAAGAAGCCCTTACT
>APFE031637960.1:292163-310504 GCA_000404065.3 Pinus taeda
GATGATGACTCACTAGATGAGCCAAATGATGGAATTTCATGTGTTGATGACTTTGATGATATTTAAAATTTTGAAATTTGAAGATGTCCTACAATGATGTGTATGTTTAAATTTTGATCATGTTTTGATTATGTGATTTTTAAAAGATTACTAGTATTTGACATTCATTTAAATTTTGAAGACTGAAAATTATGTCATTTCTTTTTGCAAACTACTATTGTGTATGTTTAAATTTAACTAGATGTTAGAATGATTACATTATTCATGTATGTTTACTAATAAGAATTTGTGTTCATGTGTTTATGGATCGATTTTGAATTTTCTATTATTTTGTCATATATAGATATATATAAAAATATATATACATTGAAAAATATGTATAGTCGAACCTAATGCCGAACCTCATTCGAACCTGATCGGAAAATTCGAACCTGAATCGAACCTAATCGTCGTCGAACTCGAATTCGAACTCGAACCGTGTGACATAGGTTTCAGCTAAGCATTAGCAGTTAGAACAAGTTTGTTTTCTAATGAATCAGACTGCCTTGTAAAGAGATCTTTTAATCAAATTTCTGTCGATAAAATTCTACAGCAAGCAAAGGGGTTTCCCAGTTGGGTTCCCTAGAAAAATTATTATGTTATTGTGTGACTGTGTTTTTGTCTCTGTTTCTATTCTAGTGCAAATTTAGAGTACAGAAATTCTGTGTTTTGGTGAATCAAACCTGGTTTCAGTTTGTTCATTCAAGCAGTTACAGAATTTCAAGGAAAATCTACACACAAAACCTATTTTACCCTGGATTTCCCTGAAGTCATAATGGGGTCAATTTTACTTTTATGTTTCTGGGACATGTTGCTAATGGTAATTGACAGTTGTCCTTCAGCTAAGATGTTGTGCTCTGACAAGTGTTTCTATGTCATCAAAATCACCCAAAACATGCACTGAGCTCATGCACGACGAATGAGGAGGTTTTCAACCTGCATCTCCGCGTAAAAACAAGCCCCATCACCTCACCGGTTGCCATTAGACCCCACATACATCCCCGTGGGCAATGGCGCCCAATCAAATAAAGAGATCGAACCAGCATGACAGGTACTTTAAATCTGTGTTGATTTAATAAAATCAAAATTTTTCATTTTTCATTGGAGCTGTCAGAAATCAGTGCAAAAACAACATTTCATTAATCATAGCCCAGGTTAGTTATCAGGGATTGCAAAGTTGGTATAACTCGATTTCATACTGCAAAATTACCAAAGAACAGACTGGCGAATTTATAAAAGTCAACAGATTTCAACTATATTATGAACGTTACAAAGTATAATAAACTTTCAACAAAATTATGAATCTTACAAAATAAGTTTGCCATATAACCCCCGAACATAAATGAAAACATTTACAATGCAATTTAACCCGTCTCCCACCTGAGATTCGAACCCTTGCCAATTGGACAAAGAATAACGACCCTCTTCGCTCTATATCCTACGAAGTCGATTCCCGGGCGTTTGATTTAGGTTGAAATAAAAATGGAATATTGGAAGAAATACCTTATATGAAGTACAGGAATCAACAGAGATGTCAGGACGGAAACTCTGCCCGGAGTTGAACAGTGGCCCCAACTTCTTCCTCATGTTTTCCATGGCTACTGGATGCTTGCTCTCTCTGATCCTTTCTTACAGGCAAAACCCCCCCTTCTCCCCTTCACTCGTTTCTTGCACTTACCACGCGTCCACAATGCGAGAAAATTTTGTATTGCAGAGCATCATTCACATTTTTCTTCAGACATGGAAGAGCACCCTCTGCGACACTGAATTGAAGCAAAGATGAGAAATCATTGGGGTCATCCTAAGTAAACTGTAACGTCTCGCAATCTACAGTAATTTCCCTTGTTATTATTCATTGATTATTAAATTTGATTCTGGCACTCAGCTTCATTGAAGAGCCTGAGATATCGAACGTGGCAGGCAGTCGCAACCCGATTTGATGTGCTATTCGCATATGCTGTTCTGACAGCTGGCGTGTCTCGATTCTCTAACATAGATCTCGTTGAATTTATAAATTTGTATTGTTTATTATATTTAGGGTGTACTCTCTCTGCAGGGGAAAATTTGAGAGAAGAATTTCTCGATTTGATTTAAATAGTTAGTTAAATGGTTATATTTCTAAAGGCCAGCGAGATTGTATTTAAATAGTTAGTTAAATGGTTTTATATCTAAAGGCCAACGAGATTGTAACTCGATAAATTGATTTAGATTATTTTTAGAATTAAATCAACCCATTCTTGTTGTACCTTTTAGGAATTTAATCAACTCATTCTTATTTTACATTTTAGTAGGAAACATCTTACAAAGTGATTAAGATATTTAAAAGTTTTTATTAATAAATATATATTATTTTAGCGAAATTAATATTACAATGGTTTATCTACAAGTGTTTAATGGAATTTTAAGGGTTAAATTTTTTAATTTTTTATTAGCGCATTCTCACTTAAGGTTGACTTTTGTCACATTTCTTATTATATTTTTATCGCAAATTATGTGATGGAGATGTTGCTCATGGTGTGTGCTTCAGTGAAAGGTGAGCTAATTCTAAGGCTTAACATCCTCCTGCTCAAAATTATTGTCATCCTGACAATAATCCAGACATAACCCTTTGATCATCTCTCATTGGATATTGGTGTCATGGTCAAGGATGTAACAACTAGTCGAGTGGATGTGTTTAAGCAAAGGTTTGTTGCTCGAGATGGAACAGATTAGTGGGTGGAACAATCGAGCAAAAGTGTGGTGGGACCATAATCCACAGATCCCGAGATCAAAATCTAGCTCTAATACCACCTACCACGACCCTATGTGCTCCTACAGTTACAAGGGACCTTTTTGGGCGCATTGCGACCTCTCAAGCGTGTGGCACCTACGTGTTTTACCTCTGCGTCGTGAAGTATAGAGTTACTCCACCCCGACTATGCCTCACAATAAGTTTACCTATATAATCTTTATATCATTAGTTACTTAGCGAAATATCATAACCCTTTGATAAGATGCAAGTAATATTATTGTCTCTTCTACTTTAGTTAATATTATACTCATTAACCATACATGAGCATCACATGCAATATATTAAACTATCCATTATATCGTCATACACATAAATAAATAAGTATATCCAATTTTAATAAGTATAACCAATTTTAATTTCAAATAATGGCAGCCTTAATTATTAACAAAAATTTAAATTAATTATGTTATTTTATTTTATTAAAAAATAAATAAAAAACAAAACACACGAAAACCTATATATACATCTTTTGGACGAATGAATCTTTTAAAATTCTCCAAACCCATAATTCTTATGAGTCTGGTAATATAATTTAAAACATAATACACTGAATATTAATTTAAATAAATACTAATGATCATTATCATTATATTTCTCCAAATCTATAATTTTTATAAATTATGTATATAATTTAAAACATAATAAACTAAATATTAATTTAAATAAATACTAATCATCATTATCATTATATTATTATTATCATTAAAAACATGGAACTGATACCAATAACCTGTTGGTCCTTATATATAAAAAATAATGATAGGAGTTGATTTAGGCGTGCGAGAAGACGTAGAATGAACATTAAAAATTATTGAATTGTGAGAAATTTGCATCGTCGCGCATTAAAATAGTTAACAAAATTAAAAGAGTGACAAATTTATTCTAAAAATCAAAATAAAATAAATTCCAACGAAGACATTGATTAATTTCCAAAGTTTAAGATGCTAAACACCTTCTACATATCAGAACTTTATTTGTATACTCTTGCCTCCACGGGTCATAACCATTACATTGAAACATCTACTACCTTTTGGCTTCGCTGAGATCGTTACAATCCGCTGGCTCCGCAATCGACTCCATAGAGGCCGTACAGTGAATTTCGCGATTAACCGTGAAAAACAAGCTCACACTCCCTGGCTAATTTCAAAGAAACAAGCATTTTATATAACATTTAATCATTTGCAAAACTTCTGAAAGCAGAAATATTTATGACAAAAACCTCAAACGAGACCTTTCAAAAAACCAAACCACGAGTCTGTTCAAAAAACAAACCTACCAAAGCAATCACAAGTCTGTTCAGAAAACCAACCGAACCGATTCGATCCGCTGTGTGAATTATTTGTGGTTGTCGAAGAAAAGAGTAAGAATCCTTCCTTCAGCAGGGAAAGAGCTAGTTTCTGATGCGGGATCCAGCATCACATCATGATGTGATTTATATTGTATATGTGATTTACACTGTATATGTTTTTTTTTACTTTTAATTACTTTCTCTATTTTCTCTTTTTAAAGTTGATGTCAAATTATATTATGTCTGTGGACATAAAATATTATATTTTATTTGCAACTCATACTAAGTGAATTATTTGTAATATCAAGAACAAATTTACTTATCATACTAAGATTGAGATTATTGATGTTTTATAAAAAAAAATATTAATTAAACATAACTCAACATGCACATTCATTTTTCATTTTAGTTTTATATTATACCAAATATTACTTTTATAAAATTTTTAATTTAATTTTTAATTTTAAATTTGATAATAAATGTTTATTAGCTTTTATCAACCCATATGTTAAACTATTCCAAAACAAATAAACCTAATTAACTGAAATACTACAAAAAGTTTAGAGTTTAAAAAATTTGCATTCCTTGAAATAAAATTTTGTGAAATAAAAGGAACTACTTAGGCTTAGTTACTTCTTGATGACTTAAAAAAAAATACAATTGTTTGTCCTCGAAGTCAAGTCGTCAATCACTGAACCAGAGAGATGGATCTCCTATCCGTACTACGTGACTACACAATCAAAGAGACGTAGAGAGCATCAAGATTGTGAGAGACGACATCCATCTCGGGGAAGATTATAAATTCCCCTCAACATCGAGAGAGCCTACAAAACCAAACAAGGTAGTCTCTACACTCTTGAATGCCTTGCTTTCTTTCTGAAAAATTGCCCATCTCAAGCACACTGAGTACATGCAACAAGTTCGAACACAGATCCAAACAAAGTAGTCTCTACACCTTGTTTTCTTTCTGAAAAATTGCCCATCTCAAGCACATTGAGTACATGCAACACGTTTCCATTCAAAAAATATTTGAACGACGTTAACGCCCTGAACGGTTGAAATTTCGGAACTTCACGCCCTGCTCCTCTAACGGTGGCAAATGTCAAACCCTTGTAAATCACAGTGTATCCCCCGACCTGCACCATTAATGGGAATACAGATCAAATCAATATTATCATCAGGGTTTTAACGGTAAAATTAATGCCGCTGATTTGATTCTTTTACCTCGTCGCCATTAACCCACGAGTACCATGGAGTCTGAATTGGAAGCTTGAGCTCATCGATGGAGAGTTCTGTAGAGGAGCTTGAGCTCATCGATGGAGAGTTTTGTAGAGGTCACAAGGACCCTAGCATCTAGGTCTCCGCTGAAAATACGAAACGAAAAATCGGCGTTAATGAAATACTGGTATGATCACTAACAATACTGCATGCTCACTTAAAAATCCAATACAGTACTGAATAGTTACTTAAAAATTAATTACGCGGTTAAGTTAATCTGTTTTTAATTCAAATTTAAAAGAAATAATTATGCGGTTATGTTTTTTTTTTTTTTCAAATTTTTATGTTTTCAGGTAATAGTTTAATATTTTGAATTAATCCAATTACATAAAATTAAAAATTAAAAATAAAATAAAGTAGAAATTCAAATTAAAAATGAAAATAAAATGGAAGTAAAATAATTTATTTATTTATTTTTTTACATGTTTTCATTATTCAAGGTTTAACTTTTGGTGTATATATATACATATTAATATTTTAGATCTATATGCCAATCTTAATTCTTGATTTACTAAGGCTCTAAGAGGATCAAATTTATTGAGGTGCAAACTTTTTTAACAGTGAAAAGATATTTGATTCCTTTCAGCACTAAGTAGATCTAGAATGCATCTTATAAATTTTGGAAAGGAATAAATCTATTGAGATTCAAACTTCTTTGAAAGTAAAAAAATATATAATACCTCTAGGAGCTTAGTTAATCCAAAATTATAGATGTATAATAAATTTAGTAGATCCAGAATTATAGATATCCTATTATATGTGGAGAAAATTATCTTTTTCTTTGAATTTTATATTATAATCATAAATAAAAAAATATGTTAGCATATTATGATCATTTGGTCACATCAATAACTATTTACATTAACATAAAGGTTATGGAATGTCCAACATTAACTATATTACATATTAAGATTTATATTTTATTTTTTCACATTTAACTAATACAATTATAAATATTATATATAAATTAAAAAATAAAATAAAACAAAACAAAAATTATATACATTAATTAAATAATAAAATATATAAATTAGAGATATACATTAATTAAATAATAAAATATATAAATTATATGCAAATTATCATTGTACACATTATTAACAAATAATAAATTATATAAATTGGATACAAATTATCATTGTACAAATTATTAACAAATAATGCATGTAGTGTATCATCTACATTTGCTTATGTAAGTGTGTTATTAATAAACTGACAATTGTAATTAAAATTCTACCTGCATAACTTTCACCTGCTATGTAAAACTTTTCAAAATATTGCAGAATCTATAATAGAAATAACAATAACTACAAACATTTTGAATATAAAAGTTGGTGTATTAGATTGGGTTTATTTTACTATATATCTACTTGGTTTATAACTATTAAATTTCAAACTATTTTAAATTCTGCAATCCATATTAAAATGAAAAACTTTGTAATAGGATGAGATTAAGGCCATAGCTTCAATGTTTTTTTTTGTAAATTATGCTACTTCTATTATTATACAAAAGGTTACAAAAAGATTACATCGAGGCAGGCCTCAAAATTCACCATACTGAGATGGATTTAGCAAAGCTTGACACCTAAGTGTAAAACGACCCTTGACACAGAACCTTGATAACTAGAGGACAGACAATTGTCACAGACCATAACTGGAAGACCAACAGATTGCCAAAAACCGTAGCCAGCTGAGAGATAGACAAAATGACTCAGACATTACTATCAGTCCCAGACTTTATCCCAAAAGTGATACAGATTACAATATAACAACACACATAGGCGTGTATGAGAACCGCTTCCGACCTGAACAGAGCTGAGCATTGCTTAAGCTTTACAAAAAAAAAAACCCCACGAAGAAGGCTGAGAACTAAAATTACTAGAAAAACACCATTGAAACGCCAGAACCACCATCTTGGGCAATGTCCTGACCAGAACGCCCTGGAGGCAGGCTCAAACATCCACAGAGGTGGAGGGTTGTTCCTCCACGATCCTGCATCCGTATTGATCCGACGTGCTTGAATCAGTGTATGGAGCGTCGACTTTTGCCAGCTCGCTTTGACCCGCCACCGCACCCGAGGTTTCCGCAGGCTGAGCTCTTTGACAAAGGACTGGAGAAGGACGCCTTTGTTCCTCAGAGACTTCTGGTGGAACTGCATTGTCACATTTCTCAATTCGAACAGATACATAGTACGTTGAATTATCCAATGAGCACGAGAAGCGAAATCGAGTTGAGGGATGCGAGCTATGCGCGCATACAGCAGCATGAGCACGTCCTCTGCCTCTCCCTCGACCTCGCCTTGCACCCCGTGAATCAATTCCGTTTGAGGAGGATTCCGTGGAGTGAGAGGAGCGCTGAGGATTGGCTCTTCCTCTGGAGCCTCCCCGAGACCCGCCCCTGCGGCTAATAAGACAAAGTCGTTCTCGCGGCATTCTGGAATGAAATGAGAAGTGAAACTGGAGCGGAGTCTGCACAGAGAGTAATGTCTCCTCGAGTCCAAAGGCACAGGGAGCCAAGAACTCGAGCCCAAAGACGTGAAGACTTGCAGGAGCACAAAAGGCAGGAGATACCCGACAGCTGGAACACAAAGGGGCGCAACAAGAATAAACACCGAGAGCCGACCATACAAAATTACACGAGCTTGATACTGACAGACTGTATGTTCAGGGAACTCAGAGGAAGAGACCAAGGCCTTCTGAGTTGAGGGCCGAGGTCTAAACCTCTGAGACCGCTTCCAAGACCCAAAAACCAACTGCAAACCACACAAACAATACCCCCAGAGCCAGATAGCAAACAGAACGGATTAAAAGAAGTGAATTACCAGCACAGGCTTGCAGTTAATATACTGCGAAGCGACACCCAGGCCATGAGCAAACCAACGCAGAGCAGCAGCATACCGATTGCCGGAGAGATAGAACGCGGGCGAGCCATAATGCGATGGGCGGCTAGCTGCAGGTTATATTTACTACCCGCCTTCAATTTAACGCGACGGGGGTGGCAGGCCCGTAAATGAACAGGACAGATGGCGGGTCTCGGCTGCCACTTGCCCAGTGGGAAGCCCGCCTCTGTACCATCCCCTTTAATTTTCACCCGCAGCCAGGAATAACTTCAATGTTGGTTTCTGATTGCCCTGGAATATATTTCGGATTCGTAAAATTGTTCTGTTAATTTGCCCTTACCTTTGCCTTTCTGGATGCATTCACTATGCACCTGGGAGCAAAGATACTGTAAATATCGATATTTCTCGTTTCATTATACACTTGATTTTCCAAATTGTTGAAGCCAACTCTCAAATGTAATATCCTAAAATCAATAATTAACGTTAGCACCTTCCTGAAAAATTAATATATCCCTCTAAAGTAGTGCATTATTTTAACGGTAACAATCTGCAATTGCATTCATCACAGTGTTAATAATAACTATTCGAAACTAAAAACTTGTGCATTATAGATAGTTATTACAAGCGATACTACCTGCATAACTTTGGCCTGCTATGTAAAACTTCCGGAATTTATACCCTGCATAACTTTGGCTTGCTATGTAAAACTTCCGGAATTTATACTATGGAAATATGTTGAACCATTTTACCAGGAGAGCATACGATTCTTCGGTTGGAATAGAACAAAAACCCAGTTAAAAAGTTTAGATTTCGGGGCATCGCTTAACATGAAACACGCCCGAGCGCATAAGTTCCACCAGCTAGAGTAACTATCCAGAGCAGTTGCAATGGACACCCAGCGAAAACCCAGTTAAAAAGTTTAGATTTCGCGGCATCGCTTAACATGCAACACGCCCGAGCGGATAAGTTCCACCAGCCAGAGTAACTATCCAAAGCAGTTGCAACGGACACCCAGCGTGAGTGGTTGCAACCGATTAGCGATCCAAAGCGAAGGGCAACTAAACACGTAGTTTGTACAGTTGGGAAAGCTACATGCAATTCAAATCGATGGATCATCTTAACTCAATCGTCTAACAAATTATGACACGGAGGCATCTAGGATAGTTAATTTGAGAAGGAAAGCCTTACAACATAATTACAAAATACCAAAAATCTAAAATCTTTTATATTATATTTGAGTATTTTTTATTAAAACAATTTGCATGTCGGTAAATTTTATACCCTCGCAATTTAAAATTTGTACAAGACTATGCAAATTCATGAACCCTAGCAAAATCTAAACCATGATATATATAATATATATAATATATATATTTATTATTTATTATTAATTATATATAATATATATATATTTATTTATTTATTTCTTTCCTTTCTGATTGAGTTTGCAACATGGCAAGGTCTAGTCTGCCAATAAATTTACCAAATCTGGCAAGGTCTTGTTGCCAATAAATTTACCAAATCTAGCATAGTGGAGGAAGCTTTGTCCTATTCTAATCGTAAGAACTTCGCTATGTTTGCTATCAAATCTTCAAGATTTACAAATTTACAAGGCTATAAATGAAGATGCAAGAAAGCATAATATTTTGCATCCTACTTTAATGACACTCTACTTTGAAGAGATTAAAAAAAGAGGCTACGGTTGTCGCTGCAATAGGGAAACATATCCTTACAATTATTTTAGCCACTTTGAAGAGAAAATAAAAAGAAGCTACAATTGGCGTGGCAATAGGTACTTGTATTTTAGCTAATTTGTTGATGGGTGTGGCTAAGTTTACTGATTACTAAAATCATTTGAAGAACTCCAGGTGCTTTTGTTGCGGTTGTGTTGATATCAGCGTGATTATTAGTGGGTGTAGCGTTGCATGCAATGAGGAGGAAACCTCTTCCTAACTACTCTATTTTAGTGGAAAACTTCTTAAAGAAATATGCCAATGAAATGACAACCAGGTATTCATCCTTTTAACTCGAGAAGATTACCAACAACATTGTACATCAAATCATATTAGAGAAGACCTTCAACCCAAATATGTTGCTGACAGTAAAGTGCATGTTTCAACTAACAGTAGCTAGAAGCGAAGAACATGAAAATCACTAGTTCAAAGTTGTGTTAAATCTATTTCCTCCCTTTGAGAAATGACAAAGAAATTATGAAAAATAGCAAAAAATCAAGTTCTACATGTAATTCAATTGAAAACTTTTGGAATTATTATTTATAGAGGATAAATGATCTACATGAAAAGCATTCGCAGATGACAAAGCATAAATTGTCTGAGCATCCAGATGAACAAGCTTGAATATACTGAATATAAATTTTTGTTGTTGTAGTACCTGTAAACACGAGGGCGAGGGTGAGGGCAAGGGCTAGAACCAGAGTCAAGTACACAGCAACACGTAGGTGAGAAAGCAAAGTCGAGTTTCAAAACTTGGCACAATACATTCTCCAACCTAAAAATTTCTCAAAAATTCCTGTATATATAAGCAACTCAAATTACAGAACCGACTTGCTCCTAATTTCTTGCAACGTTCATCTCCTATCAGTTCACCCGTCAATAGACCAACTTGCTCGGGATTGCTTGCGATGCCCATCTCCTGTTAGTTCACCCGTCGTGAGATCTCCCATTAAATGCAGGCATGGGTGGAATCAGTGGTGTCATGTAAATTTATTTTACACAGTTCCCGTAAAGGGTATTTAAAAGAATTTGGGATGCATCTAACCGCATAACAGTGTGAAGAAAAATAAATATTTGCGAACAAAGCACATTATTATGTTTTTGTTGATGGAAAAGTACTTGTACGCTGAACGTGATATCACTTTATTCATAATGGTTTGTATAAAGCATTTAGTTATTAAGACACAGTGAGTGATGAATCATGAATATAAATTTAATTCACCAAGCAACTGGCATTAAATTTGATTTAACTCTCGCCAAGTTTAGTAATTTGGAGGGGTTTAAAGTTGAAACTATCAATTTGAAGTCTCCATGTCATGATTTGACTTGTTTTCCAGACTGAGAGTTAATGATTTTGGCGCGGTAAAGAGTGTTCTCGTCACTTCAAACAGATGACAAATGGCGTGTTCTCAATGGCTATGGACAGATGACGAAACTTTGCAGAGGACCACTCCCTTAAAAATGCCTTGGCTTAGAAATAATGTGAGGCATAATCAAATATTTTAATTTTCATATTAAAATAACATAATTTTATATCCATTTTATATAGAGAAAAATAAAGTAATTTAAAATAAATAAAAAATCATATGTTTTTACTTTCAATTGTGAAGAAAATGTTTAAGTTATCTCATTGCCAAGACGGAGTTGATAGATAATATTTAAAAACTATTAATAACAAAAAAAATTAATGTAGATCATAAATCAAATATTTCAATATGCATGTTGAGTAGAAGTTTTGAATATCAAATACATATAGATAAAGACAAAGAGAGTTCTTATTCCATTAATAGGCACTTTCTAATATAAGATATGATGGAGATTTGTAATTCCTTCCATTTTTATTATGAAATTGACATGTAGCATTTAAAAATCTCTCTCACGCCCTATATATATATAGAGAGAGAGAGAGGGGGGAAAGAGAAAGAGAGTGTACTATGGATGTATATTTTCTACTTCTAAATATGATGGAACATGTATTAACATTTTAATGTCGAGAATGTGAATCATAAATAAACTATTTCAATATCAACTATGTACATAAAAATCTATATTAACTCTTTTTTCTCATTTTAAATTTTATACTACTCTTGAATTTTAACTAATTCATTTTTGAATTTATATAGATTTTTAAGAGCTCCAAGTTTATAAGAACCGTTGGTATTCACCTATTGAACTCCAAGTTTATGAAAACCCATAATATTGAACTTAAAATTTACAAAAACCTATGGTATTCATGTAAAATATAATGTATTTAAAAAAAAAAATTCTAAATAAATTTGTCTGTCCTCCGTATTATAACAATTTTAATCCGTTTAAATCCCTCAATCGAGGTGTGAGCCAAGATAGGGTGGGTATTGACAAACACGCTGCCATGGTAAACAAATTAGTAGTAATAAAGGGTGGGGGGCAGTGTGGTTGCCCCACCACATGCATTCGCATGTGTAAGGAGATTGATAGGTACGTCGACGCAGATGAGGGACGATCTCCCGCGCTACGAAATAAGGCAAGTAGGCGTGAAGAGGTTATGACACACCATTTTAGGGGCAGTTTGAGTATGAAATCAACCTTGTCTGTGAGCATAAAATCTAGGAGTTCACCAAGACCCATGGAGGTTGGAAAATCAAGTGGCTCCAAAACTACCATAACCAGGCATCCGGGATAGAGTGCTAGTGGGACCAGTTTTAGCTGAAGAGAACTTCAAACACTCGGACCACCATTACTTGATTCAAAACCTTGTGTTTCAAAAGAACTGCAAGAGGAAGAAAAGGATGACCCATGTGGGAAGCTTTGTTGTCGGGTCTCAGCAACGCCAAACCGAGGTCGGAGCTGAGGACGAGAGCCCAACAAATGCAGTGGAGACAGAGGGAAGCACCGAACTGACAGAGGGAGGGGTCGTTGCAGTAGGGCTCATACTAAGGTGGGGGCAAAAACAACATTCAGAGCCTCATCCTCATCCACAACAGGAGTTAGAGTGGAAGTATTGGAGTACGAGATAAATGGTGGACCAGAATTGAGCAGAGCAGAGCTTATTCAAAATTGTGGTGGCATTATGACTGATATGGGACATATCAGAGGGTGAAAGAACTTTTACACCCAGAATTTGATGCTATATGGGTGTATGAAGACACCAATGGTTAAGGCTATGGCAGTGGAACCAGAAGACCCAGAGCAATCTCAGGGACAATTAGATTTTCTCCGCCAAGACATTTAACAGATGAAATTTGGCCTGAACCAAGTGGTAGGGCATTTGGAAAGAATAGATAACCACATTCCTTGCATCCCTCGGGATCTAACCCTAGTGGATTCATTTATGATTAACACTCTTTATTATCAATTTGCAGCCTTCGGGTTTTGTTTAGTTAATCAACGGGACATTGTAATTTTCTAGCATTTTTAGATTTGATCAAAACTTTTAAATTTTGGTCATGACTCCACCATATGTTAATAGATCTGGTTTCCCTTTAGGAAAGTTAAGACATCTAATTTTTTTGAGCTTGCATGTACAATCTACTTTTTGAAAAGAAATAGA
Organism: Pinus taeda; assembly: GCA_000404065.3. Classification (NCBI taxonomy): domain Eukaryota; kingdom Viridiplantae; phylum Streptophyta; class Pinopsida; order Pinales; family Pinaceae; genus Pinus; species Pinus taeda. The sequence continues at coordinate 305,661 of APFE031637960.1, forward strand.
AAGATCTAATACCACTTTACAAAAAAAACTCTTTATATATTTTTTGAATTTAAATCTTTTTTATTTTTTTAATTGATAATGGTTGGCAAACATGCATATTTTTTGAATTTAAATATTTTTATTTTTTTAATTAACAATGGTTGGCAAACATGCATTTGGCCAAAAATTTGAACATTTCACCTTATTTTTCAATAGTTTTATCCTCCATAGTAAACACTGAATAAAATTACAATTTGAGTATTATATTTATGTGTTATTAAGAAAAAATAATTAATTTATGCTTTCTATCAAGTCCTTTGGTTTTTTGTATGGGCTTTTACACCTCAATAACTAGTTTTTTTATTAAACATTTCAACAAGAACAACACCTTTAGGTTTTCATGTGGCAAGTGAAAGTAGTGCTAAGCCCTGATGTTGAGTGGACTTTGCATTCAAAAAATTTTGTGTCGGTTGGGTCGAAAGAGTTTGATATATTTACTCTTGCTTAACCAATTGTGGATATTATCATCATCAATAAGTTGCAAAGAGTTAGGTTGTTTCCTCTAAAGATATGCAAGGAGTCTCACAAGATTTCAAAGCCTACTCTTGCAATTTTGTCTACTCCGTTGATGTAGATCATCTCTTTTCTTCCTGAATTTGTTGTTCCAATCACCATAACCTTTATCTCCTATTAGTTTCAAAGATCTACCTCTCTTCAACTTTTATTTTAACAGTTTCTTCTATACACTGTCTAAAATAAATTCCAATCCACCTCGAAATTCCCCTTAAACAACTTAACCAGGGAGCCATAATCACCTTTCCCCACTACTTTTATTTGTGCAAAACTCCTTCAGGGTATTAAGAATTTTGAACATGATATAACATTACAAAACAATTAGTGTAAATCCACCTATACATAGTTTATACATAGTTAACATATCAATTGAATACCTTTCTTGTGTGGACTATTATATGGATTTTCCATAATTTGAGCATATCACATGAATACTTATTCTCAATAGTTTTTATATTGAGATTTAAATTATTATTTTTAGATTAAAGCAATTTATTTTTAAAATTTTACAATTAAATTTAAAAAAAAAAAAGTTACTTTCAAAAAAAATTTAAATTTCATTTTATTCTCAATATGAAAACTATTGGGAATAAATATTCACTTGAATGTTCAAATTACAAAAACTTTGTATAATATTCTACACGAAAAAATTATTCAATTGATAAGTTAAAGATGATTAGGCATTTTGGAATATTATATTATGTTCATAATCATTGATGCTTTGAAGGAGTCTTGCATAAAGATAAAGTAGTGGGGAAAGGTGACTGTGGCTACGTGGTTGAGCTATTAATGGTGAAATTTGAGGAGGAATGGAATTTAGTTAAGAAAGTGTATAGAATAAATTGTTAAAATCTGGGTTGAGGAGAGGAAGATCTTTGAAATTAATTATAGATAAAAGTTGTGATGATCGAAACAACAAATTCGAGAAGAAAGGAGATGATTTGCATCGATGGAGCAAACAAAGCTACAAGAGTAAGCTTTAGAATCGGGTGAGACTCCTTGTAGATCTTTAGAGACAACGACCTCACTCTTTCTAGTTTACTCATGATGATAATATTCACAACTAATTAAGCAAGAGCAAATATATCAAACTCTTCCCATCCAACCGACACAAGAAATTTTGAATGTAAGTCCATTCAATGCGAGGTCTTAACACTACTTTCACCTTCCACATGAAACCCTAAACTTATTGTTATGGTTGAAAGATTTAAGAAAATGAACTAGTTATTATGGTGTATAAGCCCATACAAAAATCCAAAGGAAATCATAGAGAGCATAAATTAATTATTGTTTCTTAATATAACACTCAAAATGTAATTTTATTCAAACTTTACTTTGGAAGATAAAACTATTGAAAAAAGTTTAAAACAGAAGGTCACACTAACATAATGTGAAAGGTTAAATTTTTGGTTAAACACATGTTTGCCAACCACTGCAAATTAAAAAATAAATATTTAAATTCAAAAAATATTAAAATTGCTATGATATGAAAAACATTTTTACTTAGACTCTTTCCCCCTTTAAATAGGCTATATTCCACATGAATAACATGGGTCTCTCAATACCATGGGTTCACATAAACCTAGAGCTCTTAAAAATTCATATAAATTCAAGAGATATAAAATTTAAAATAAGAAAATGGATTCGGAAAATGGAGCTAATTATTGTTTTTAATTTTAATTTTATTATACTTATATTACGCTGATATATCTCCCCGATACTGGGTTGTATAACGCCTCTTAGTGTAATATATAAAACAAGGGAAAGTAAGAGATTATTTATAGTGAAAAGATTTTATTATTGTATTGCTCAAAACCAACATATATTAATCTTAATTCTAGATCTACCAAGAGCCAAGAAAAATCAAATATCTCAAGGTGCAAACTTAAGTATTGCACTCAAAAAAAGGTTTGCATCTTGAGAGATTTGATCCCTCTAAGAGCTTGGTATATTTGGAATTAAAATCAATCTATGTAGGTCCTCTTCATTCATTCATTTCAAAACCCAGTTACATCCATGAAAGACGTTCAGTGGCCTCAACCTGCCCAAAAGGGAAACTAGGTCTGTTGGCCACCGAAATACATTGAAAGCCATCCAAAATTTGAAAGTCTTAAGTCTGTCACACAAGGCTTAATATACCTTAATGTCTAACCAACAATTTTTGTCTACTAAGCTACAATATTGAGTATTAGCTGACATATACAAAAGGAAAATAAACCAAAAAAATCATCCAAAACTAAACTAAAATAACATCTAGTTCTCGGAGGAATCCACAGGAGCTAGGTCCTTTGCATTGGACCCTAGAAGTTCTGATTGTGGAGACACAAAATCTGTTTCTCTACACGTCCCATGTGCATGTTCTGCTGTTGAATCTGGAATTGAACCAACTGAAATTCCTTCTTAATTTCCTGGAAGCCAAGATAAGGTTTACCAACATCAACCAAGAAGGTCATGATAGATTTGGTGACCAAATTTTTCATTAACCAATATGAATGCACTGTTTGTTTATACTGGGTGATTCGACCACGAGTATGTCCAAGATCCAGAACTAAAACCTGCCAAGCTTCCACTTGCACTTCAGCTTCTTCTCTTTGGTTGAGCTTTGCTTCCCAAGTTGCTATCATTTGTTTGACTTTGGCTGGAGTTCCAACATTATAAGCTTGAGTTTCCTCCTGAAGGATCTAGGTGTCTTTTCTACAACCAATCCTCTTCGAGGGTCGGACAGAGGAGGAGCCTATGCTATCTCGATTCCCGGGCTTACAACCATTTCCCTGACTACCATTGCCCGATGAACTAGCATTGCGATCCATCATCAAACCCTTTCTGTCCCTGAAATCTCTGTTTGTCCAGCTAATGTTGCCAACCTCGGACCAATGTTCAATGGTTATCCTATGGTCACAATATAAACACAAATTATAAGGACTTGCTACAAGTACATTAAGAAGGAGCAAGATACAAATTATGTTAGGCTTTAGCCAAAGGACAAGAGTTAAATTGAAAATAGGAGGTCCGCAACACCATTCATATCCCCCGCATAGAAACTCGTGCTTAGAAGGGCCAAGATGCCCCAAATTTCTGAAATTGTTCTGATCCTTTACATGAATTACAACAAGGAGTTGCTCCCCAAGCCAGAACTCCATACAAACCACAACATTATCATTAAAATTCATAGATAGAGATTTTAAATACATATCCATGTTCAGGACAAGCAACAAATTAAAAAGCTTTCCTTTGTTTAGTATAAAGATTTTGAGCCTACTACGTCTATGCCAGAGATGGACAAACATTCCCATGCAAGACAGAAAACTGTCATAGATAACAAACAATAGAATATAAATAGCACCCCCACATCATATGCAATCATCGAAATTACATATAATATTCTTCCTTCAGGACACCAAATTCCATTCCAACCCACATGTAGGAGACAGACAAAGCTATAGCGCGCATGCCAAGGACAAGGAGGCGTTAAAAGGAGGAATACATACCCAACATCAAGCTCCATCAACCTAGTGAGTGAGGACGTGACCTGACGCTGGTTCCCCCAACTTGTTCGTGTTGACCCGACCGAGAGAACCCAATACAATATCCAAATGCCTACACACAGAATGTTACCCTACCTTTCCCTCTTGAGGTTATATGCTCTGCATCCCACACCACGACATTAAACTCTCACATGCACACTACCTTACCATCCCACCTTTCATACACACGAGGTGGGATATATTTCACCCAACGTCCCTGCCACCCGTCACTTCAACCATCAGACAAATACCAAGGAGGATATTGCATAGAATCACACCTTGATCGGGGACCTTGTTGACCACCCTCTTCTTGATTCTAGTTTTGGGAAATATCCTGCTCTATTTATTTAATAAGTTGAAGAAATTTATTTAATAAAGTTGGGTATAATTTCAAATAGTGCTCCCTTTAATTATCAACAAAGATTTAAATTGATTGCTTTATTTCAAAATTAAAAATTTGAAAGCACTTTCCAAAAGAATGAATCAAAATATTAACTTTACAATTCACATGAAAATATTATACTAATAACAAATCTAATCCTAGTCATAACATCAACATTCAAATCTAATCCTAGTCATAACATCAACATTCAAAATACTTATTCACTTAGTAAATTAGAGTTGTGAAATAAATTCAAAAAGTTATATTAAATAATTATTTTAAGTTAATTGTGGAATAATTAAATAATTTTTGTCTTTATAATATATTATAAATATTCAAATTACAAAATGAATATAAATGTAGATGATGGAGAATTAAATTATTTT
>APFE031637960.1:310761-323942 GCA_000404065.3 Pinus taeda
TGGGGCGGGACTCTCCTATTTACATGTCCATTAAGTACCCCTCAACGGGGAAGGGTAGCCCAAGATTTGAACCCAAGACGGTGAGACTTCATTTCCACGGCCATTGCCGCTTGAGCTACCCCATGTGGACAACAAAAATTTAAATTAATTACATTATTTTATTTTATTTAAAAAAATAAAATACAAAATACAAAAACAACACAAAAACCTATGTATGCATCTTTTGCACGAATGAATCTTTTAAAATTCTCCAAACCCATAATTCTTATGAGTCTGGTATATAATTTAAAACATAATAAACTGAATATTAATTTAAATAAATACTTATGATCATGATCATTATATTTCTCCAAATCTATAATTTTTTTATGAATTATGTATATAATTTAAAACATAATAAACTAAATATTAATTTAAATAAATACTAATCATCATTATCATTATATTATTATTGTCATTAAAAACATGGAACTGGTCAAAACATGGAACAACAGATCCCGTTATTGTTGGTCCCCATATATAAAAAATAATGATGGGAGTTGATTTAGGCGTGCGAGAAGGCGTAGAACGAACATTAAAAAATTATTGAATTGTGAGAAACTTGCATCACATTAAAATAGTTAACAAAATTAAAAGAGTGACAAACTTATCAAAATAAATTCCAACGAAGACATTGATTAATTCCCAAAGTTTAAGATGCTAAACACCTTCTACATATCAGAACTTTATTTGTATACCCTTGCCTCCATGGGTCATAACCATTACATTGAAACATCTACTACCTTTTGGCTTCGCTGAGATCGTTACAATCGGTTGGCTCCGCAATCGGCTCCATAGAGGGCGTACAGTGAATTTCGCGATTGACCGTGAAAAACAAGCTCACACTCCCTAGCTAGATTTCAAAGAAACTAGCATTTTATATAGCATTTAACCATTTGCAAAACTTCTGAAAGCAGAAATATTTATGACAAAAACCTCGAAGGAGACCTTTCAAAAAACCAAACCACAAGTCTGTTCAAAAAACAAACCTACCCAAGCAATCACAAGTTTGTTCAGAAAACCAACCGAACCGATTCGATCCGCCGTGTGACTCTTTTGGGGCTGCCGAAGAAGAGAGTAAGAATGCTTCCTTCAGCCGACAAAGAGCCAGTTTATGATGCGGGGATCAACATCATATCATGATGTGATTTACCTTGTACATGTTTTTTTTTATCTTTAATTACTTTTCTACTTTCTTTTTTTAAAGTTGATGTCAAATTATATTATGTCTGTGGACATGAAATATTATATTTTATTTGCAACCCATACTGAGCGAATTATTTGTAATATCAAGAACACATTTACTTATCATACTAAGATTGTGGACATGAAATATTATATTTTATTTGCAACCCATACTGAGCGAATTATTTGTAATATCAAGAACAAATTTACTTATCATACTAAGATTGAGATTACTAATGTTTTATAAAAAATTTAATTAATTAAAAATAACTCAACCTGCATATTCATTTTTCATTTTCGTTTTATATTATACCAAATATTACTTTATAAATTTTTTTTTTTTTTTTTTTTTTTTTTTTTTTTTTTTTTTTTGATAATAAATGTTTACTAGCGTTTATCAACCCATATGTTAAACTATTCCAAAATAAATAAACCTAATTAACTGAAATACTACAAAAAGTTTAGAGTTTAAAAAATTTGCATTCCTTAAAATAGAATTTTGTGAAGTAAAAGAAACTACTTGCGCTTAGTTACTTCTTGATGACTTAAAAAAGAATACAACTGTTTGTCCTCGAAGTCAAGTCGTCAATTACTGAACCAGAGAGATGGATCTCCTATCCGTACTGCGTGACTACACAATCAAAGAGACGTGGAGAGCATCAAGATTGTGGGAGACGACATCCATCTCGGGGAAGATTATAAATTCCCCTCCAACATCGAGAGAGCCTACAAATCCAAATACGGTAGTCTCTACACTCTTGAATGCCTTGCTTTCTTTCTGAAAAATTGCCCATCTCAAACAAGCACACTGAGTACATGCAACAAGCCCAAACACAGATCCAAACAAAGTAGTCTCTACACACTTGAATGCCTTGTTTTCTTTCTGAAAAATTGCCACACTGAGTACATCCAACACACCTGAGTGCATAAGTTCCACCAGTTTTCCATTCAGAAAATATTGGAACGACGTTAATGCCCTGGACGGTTGAAATTTCGGAACTTCATGCCTTGCTCCTCTAATGGTGGCAAATGTCAAACCCTTGTAAATCACAGTGTATCCGCCGACCTGCACCATTAATGGGAATACAGATCAAATCGATATTATCATCAGGATTTTATCGGTAAAATTAATGTGGCTGATCTGATTCTTTTACCTCGTCGCCATTAACCCACGGGTACCATGGAGTCTGAATTGGAAGCTTGAGCTCATCGATGGAGAGTTCTGTAGAGGTCACAGGGACCCTAGCATCTAGGTCTCCGCTGAAAATACGAATCGAAAAGTCGGCGTTAATGAAATACTGGTATGATCACTAACAATACTACATGCTCACTTAAAAATCCAATACAGTACTGAATAGTTACTTAAAAATTAATTACGCGGTTAAGTTAATCTTTTTTTAATTCAAATTTAAAAAAAATAATTATGCGGTTATGTTAATTTTTTTTTAATTCAATTTTTTATGTTTTTAGGTAATAGTTTAATATTTTGAATTAATCAAATTACATAAAATTAAAAATTAAAAATAAAATAAAGTAAAAACTCAAATTAAAAATAAAAATAAAATGGAAGTAAAATAATTTATTTATTTAATTTTTACATATTTTCATAATTCAAGGTTTAACTTTTGGTGTATATATACACACATTACTATTTTAGATCTATATGCCAATCTTAATCCTTGATCTACTAAGGCTCTAAGAGGATCAAATTTATTGAGGTGCAAACTTTTTTAATAGTGAAAAGGTATTTGATTCCTTTCACCACTAGGTAGATCTAGAATGCATCTTATAAATTTCGGAAAGGAATAAATCTATTGAGATTCAAACTTGTTTGAAAGTAAAAAATTATATAATACCTCTAGGAGCTTAATTAATCCAAAATTATAGATGTATAATAAATTTAGTAGATCTAGAATTATAGATATCCTATTATATGTGGAGAAAATTATCTTTTTCTTTGAATTTTAATATTATAATCATAAATAAAAAAATTGTAGCATATTATGATCATTTGGTCACATCAATAATTAACATTAAAGGGTTATGGAATGTCCAACATTAACTATATACATATTAAAATTTATATTTATTTTTTCACATTTAACTAATACCATTATAAAATTATTATATAAATTAAAAATAAAAATGAAACAAAACAAAATATATACATTAATTAAATAATAAAATATATAAATTAGATGCAAATTATCATTGTACACATTATTAACAAATAATAAATTATATAAATTGGATACAAATTATCATTGTACAAATTATTAACAAATAATGCGTGTAGTGTATCATCCACATTTGCTTATGTAACTGTGCTATTAATAAATTGGCAATTGTAATTAAAATTCTACCTGCATAACTTTCGCCTGCTATGTAAAACTTTTCAAAATATTGCAGAATCTATAACAGAAATAACGATAACTACAAACATTTTGAATATAAAAGTTGGTGTAATAGATTGGGTTTATTTACTATATATCTACTTCGTTTATAACTATTAAATTTCAAACTATTCTAAAATCTACATTCTACATTAAAATGCACTAGGTGAAAAACTTTGTAATAGGATGAGATTAAAGCCATAACTTCAATGTTGGTTTCTGATTTCCTTGGAATATTTCGGATTCGTAAAATTGTTCTCTTAATTTGCCCTTACCTTTTCCTTTCTGGATGCATTCACTATGCACCTGGGAGCAAAGATACTGTAAATATCAATATTTCCCATTTCATTATACACTTGATTTTCCAAAAGTTGGCACACTGATTCATCGAATTTTGAATTGGTACAGTTGCTGATTACTTGCTCATAGGTTTGACTAGATATCAATGCATGACTCCGTGCATACTGATATGTTCCGAGAAAATCGGTGTCACTATTCATTACACCATTCCCCACCTGCATAAATTGAACGTGCAAGCTTCAGATTGATTGTGTACATAAGTTTCCAAATATGATAATTTAGCACCATGGCATTCGATAGAGTTTGCAAATCTTTACATGGGGATTGAACAAAGATATTCGTATATTGAATTCTCTTTGCATGCATTTTGATTCTTAGACCAATGAAATATTCTGAAAATCACAAGTCTGAGCTGAACTCACCATTATTCCTCTGAAATTAATGAACGATGCCTGTGACAACTTTTTGTGCCTTAAAATTGTTGAAGCCAACTCTGGAATGTAATATCTTAAAATCAATAATTAACGTTAGCACCTTCCTGAAAAATTAATATATCCCTCTAAACTAGTGCATTATTTTAACGGTAATAATCTGCAATTGCGCTCATCACAGTTTTAATAATAACTATTCGAAACTAAAAACTTCTGCATCATAGATAGTTATTACAAACAATACTACCTGCATAACTTTCGCTTGCTATGTAAAACTTCCGGAATTTATACTGTGGAAACCTGTTGAACCAGTTTGAAACGACCCAGCTAAAACAATGAAATGACCCAACTAAGTATCTTATTTGAGTTTGTAAATACAGGAAAAATTAATTTGGAAACCCGATTAAGTGTAAAGACCCGATTATGCTATATACAAATTTTATTATTATTATTTTTTTTTTTGCTATCATATAATAACTGTTCTTAGGCCCAGTGTGTGAACTTGGCTCTGATACCAAGTGAAACGACCCAGCTAAAACGACCCAGCTAATCGGGTTTCCAAATTAATTTTTCCTGTATTTACAAACTCAAATAAGATACTATTTCTTTGTGGCTTGACTACCCCAGCTTTTATATCCTTAGCCAGTTGCTTGGCTTGTGCTATTTTTGTATGCGAGAACGAGATTTTCGCTTCATCCTGATGGTAAGCAAGGAAAGGCTGAGCCGCAAATCGGTTGCGAATCTCGTCTTCATTGACCGAGACTTTTAGCTCTCCATTGGCACTTTCATAAACCAGAAAAATGGGAGTCTTCCCAACACCCCAAACCCGTATATCCTTCTGGTATTGTACATGCCAACTCTTCCATGAATCCCACATTTTTCCTGCTTGCGCTATGAATCTTGAATTGTCAATCTCCACGCCCTTCTTTTTTTTTTGGCTTTCTATTGCACTATTCTGGTAGATATCATTTCCTGTGACAGACTGTGGATCTGGATTGGTGATCATTTTAAGTTTCATCCATGTTGCATTCCGAACTGCCGATATGAATTTCATTCCCATTGGTTGAGAACTCAGCCGAAATCGCATTGGCACTGAATTCTGAGCTCATAATTGCTACCTCTGTATTACCCAACCTAGAACTTTCATCCTCATTAACCACTTCCAAGTAATCATCACTAATATTTCGGATTCCATTTATATTCTCTGGTCCCTCAATACTCAACTTTTAATTTTCATCAGTAACTGCCTCAACTCCATTTATAATGGCTTCCGAGTCGCCAATTTCCCCCCTTCGAATTATCACCCAAAATGGGTTCAGAGTTTTCTGCATCTACCTTTGAATTGTCATTGGTTTCGATGATAATTTTGGGTTTCTGCAATGCTTTTAAAAGTTTTGGACGTAATGCGTTTCTTCGCTTGATACCTCCAGCATGCCCATGTTCAGCTAAAATCACAGAATTTGTAGGGAGCATTGAAGTGATATTTACCTTGGAAATTTTAAGAATACCCCTGCATTGCTAAAGTGGGTTTCCAAGTCTTCGTGGCAGTTTGAAGCCTCCAGAGGTAACGAGCGAAAAACCCATCTGAGATTGGAAACTAAGTGCAGTTCCGCTGCCAAAATGGAATTCTGTGAGGGCAACCATGGCCATCTCTTCATTTGGGAGAATGCATTTGATAAGTTTTATATCTTATATCTGAAGCGGTGGAGAAGATCGTTATGTAGAATTTTGCTGGAGTTTATTCGCAAGTATTGGGAGATGGCAGGGCTTTTGCTAGGGTTCAAGCTTCAGGAAAATTTGCATCTAATGCTGTGCTAGAGGAATATTTTGAAGCGATGGATGAAGATGCTAAAACAGGAGTTCTCTCTGCCACGAAATTTTTGTTTTCTTATATATCAAACCCTATATTCTCTGTCGTAAACATCTTCCCGTTGTTGTTTTTATCAGACAAAATGGACCTGCCTGTTTTATCAGAGTTCTTACACGCAGTTGTAGAAGACTTAGGTGTATCATCAACTTCAGAACCACCTGTTCCATTCATTAAATTCTCCACTCTCTCCTTTATCCATATTTTGACACTCTCCCCTTCTCGCTCAAATTCCTCTCCATACCTCTGAAAAAAAACAGCTCTTCCTCAGAGACTAAACCATGCATTGGCTCTCTTCCAGCTTTTTCATTCTCCAAAACCTTCAGAACGATTTTCCTCAAAACCTCATCCGTGATTTTCTTGCACCCATTCTTTATGTTAACAGATTTCTTCTTGCTTGCGGACTCAATGATGCTAGGATCGCTTTAAACGCAGGAATTTCAAAGAATTGTTTAGCCTTTCACAGAAATGGGAGACGTTCTGAAAACCCAGCGAAATATTTCAAGGTTACTGAATACGAAACGTGTTTCAAATTGTTCCTAATCCCCTCTTCCCTGGTTGCAGAGTCATTTCGATTGGGCATTGTTATTGTCCTTTGTGACACTCTATTAATTGCCCGGAGCACTGATTCTTTTGCCCAGGGGTGTTCAGTATATATAAACAATATCTGGAGCCCTTTTGTCATTGAAACTCCAACCCCGAAAACAATAACAACAGCCTGGGGATTCGACATCTGCAACTTCTTCCCTGTATCGTGATAATGAGGAGCAGCACAAGCTGATTTAGATTGAACTCACCTGAGTTCTGTAACGAAGCTTATGTGAGGGCAAAATCAATACAATCAATGCCTTGTAAAGTTGTCTTGACTGACAATCAACCCAGATTTCTATTAATTATCTAGTTTTGGGTTTGACACTATTTGGATTCTTGTGAACGCTGTTGTGGTGTTTTGTGTGAATATATCCTCGCTGGAAAAGAGAACATTATAAATATGTATTTAGTTGTCTGTCAGGCTATTATGTAGTTGATAGGAATTTTGCTATTGATAATAATTGTTCTGGTGATTTGTAGTAGAGAATATATCCTAGCTGAAAGAGAACATTAAAAATGTGTACCTGGTTGTCACTTTGGTTGTTATGTAGTATTTAAGAGTTTTTCTATTAATAATGAAAATATGGCTTGTGATCCTGTTTATGTTGATTATAGTTTAATATCGTTGAGTTGTGCTCATCATTTACTTTTCAGAACCAAACTATGGTTCGACTTGCAGGAAATATTATGGAAAAACTTGTAAACCTGACGATTAAAAACTCAAAAAACTTCAAAATTTCACAGAACTAGTCGATTAAAGATGGGCTGAAGATTAGGATTGAACTTACTTGAGTTTTGCAACGAAGTTTGTCTGAGGGCAAACCAGTGCAATTAATTCCTCCAAAAGTTGTTGTTTATTCTTTTATCTACACGTGCGCTATGATTTAGAATGTAATTCTTCATGAATGAACTATGAGATGGCATTATGGTTTGATTGTGAAGAGGCCTTTGTTTTCTGCAATCATCTATCGCAAACTATCCCTTTAGTGTCAATATCCCTATGACGGGATTTTGTTCCACATCTATACTCTTGTTGTGTGTTTGTTTTGCTGATAATGAGACATTTCCTGTACCAAAGGCTTTTGCCAATATATAGTTTGGGTTTGGGGTGCAGGCTCTTGGGTCATTGTGATAACTTCCTCTTTCACTTTGATACTAGATATTTCTGCAGAAATGCCCCCAAACGGTCTGCCTATTGGGCTAATTCCGAAGGTGGTCAAGTCCTACACATTGCACGATAGTGGGGTTTTCGAGGTCAATCTGGACAAGCCCTGCTACACCAAGTTTGAGAATCCCGTGTATTATGACACATTGATCAAAGGGAATCTGGGCAGATTGCAGGGCTCTCAGGTGTGCAGGCCAAGGAGTTTTTCCCTGGTTTCCAGTCAAAGTCATTCGTGTTGATATACCCAGCACTGGATTCATCTACTTCGATGTTGGTGTGATTTACAAACAACTATCTCTTTCTTTATTTGAAGACCCTCCAGATTGCCACGATAACATATCCTATGTGCCTAGAATAGCCCTTCAGTAACACTGCACATTGCAAAGTGTGCTTTCTTTTACCTTTTCGTTATATATGTAGGCAATCTGGTCCAATTATCCACATACTATATGCATATCCACCACATGGGCCATTTGGGTCTCTAGTTTAAGATGGTAACACCGATCTGCCTACACCAATAGATCTACATTTTGCATCTGAAAATTGAAGTCTTGTTATGATCATTAATCTACTTTGAGCACAACAATATTAAGAGTCTCCTTATCATTCTAGGTTTTCTGTTATTTTTGTTATACTCTGCACTTTGAATGAATATGAGATTTTGAATGAATCTGTGTTTAAATTTTCATAAATTGTTAAATTGAGTTAAAATTCTTTTATGGAAACAGTAAAGTAGTGGGTTCTGTTGGGTAGTATTCAGATGATTTTTCTAGAATCAACCTTTATCCATGCCCAGAATCTATCCACATGAACTTATCTGACAAGATGAAGTTCACTCATGGATCCGCTACTCAACAAAGATGTGCTTGCAGAAACTATTGCTGCAATATGCCTGATATCACAGTATTGCATTGCGTGTTGCCTGGTCTCATCTATTTAATATGTGGGGGGTTCAACTGCCTGTAACTTGAATACTGGCCCCACCTAATTCAAGTATACATGTTGGAAATCAATAGTGTTTGTTACTTTTTATAATTTGGGCACCTTGAGCATGGATACTTATTTTTAATCTAAGTGTTCTCATTTGTGTTGTTTTTGTCACTTTTAGTTGTAAGTTCAATTTTAATTTTGAAATTGTTTCAGCATCCCAGATAAATTCTTAGAATGTAAGAATTGTAGCAGTAAAATGCATAAAGCCTTCATTCGACTAAGGAAACTATTTTGGTACATAATATAGACAAAGATGACAAACTGCAAGGAAATCTTTTTCATTGTTTAACTCATGGTTCACCTTTGCACTAACAGAATTACAACCTACAGCCTAAGTCACATGGTTCAGATTTGACAATGATTAGGTTCAGCTCAAATTCGATTTTTTTTTTATATGGTTTGAATGAGGGTCACTGAACCTTGAATTTGTAACATATTGTCTCACGTTTGGATACAAACTTTCTCACGTTACCGAATTAATTCGTCTTTGTCTTAAACTCAGTTTGAGCTGGCTTCGGTTTGGATCCCTTCTGTAGTTTTAAGGGGTGAATGCTAGGGCTGTAGGGGAACTGAATATCACCGGTGCTGTTGCAGCATTAAGAAAGTGATTTACAATAATATTGGGAAGTGATTGAATGGAGGTTTGCTGCAGTAGTGAAATCAGATAAAGTTGAACGGGGAAGTGAGGGTAGAGGAAAGGAAATAATGGGATAGAGAGCAACAGTTTGGCTGTTAAAATTACAAACATAGGTGACAAATACTCCTTATTTTCAGAAATTCTATGCAGAGAAAGAGAAGAATGAATGAAATTTTATTTATCTTGAGACTGGAAATACATAATTTCATCTGCGAGAGATTCAGGTGTATTAAATCCATCTTCTGTCCCTGTTGCCAAAATCCTTTTGAGATTGCTTGCATGCATTGATCTAGAAATAGCTGGAAACAGTAATGGAAACCCATGTAAGATGAGCTATATCTCCCAGAATATTTTACTATCAAGTCTAAGGCTCTTAGTGATCATCTATGATTTATGTACTAAAATATATTGCAGTAACAGCTAAATGTCAAAAGTACTTTGCAAAATACATTGGATCCTTGATCCAAGAACCGTATCTTTTAAATTCAAAATTTTGAAAATAACTACTCACTGTTAACTTATTTAGTGATCATAGTTACCCAGTATACGTGATATTTAACAAGATACTTAAACAATGATGACTAGGGACCTTTGTTATTGATACTCATATCTTTGCATACCTTTTAGTCATGCAGGTGACTGACTTTCGAAAAAGGACATTAAAATTCATATCACTAAAACTAGAAAACTTATATTTGTAGTTTGATTCTTAGGTTTTGGGGTTTGAATTTTTTTTACAAATTGCCTACATGAATTATCTATATTACAAAATTTTACCAGAGAAAATGAGTCCAAAGGATAATTTTTGTGTGGAAAATGAGAATTAGGAGCGTTGCTGCCTAAATCCACACCTGGGTTAACGTGGAGAAAATATTTAACTCCACTTGGTGTGGCCTTGGGGGCAAGTCTCGAGTTGAGTAGTTGTCATTCAAATCTCAACTTCTTCGTCTAGGCTAATTCCTAGCGAAGCCAAGGGGGGTGGACCCTATGAGACAAAATACTAAGGCTTGATTAATTTATGTTAAACAAACTTTATGAGTTTAATGGAATTACAAGACACAATCCACCATTAACGAGATAAATCATATCATGAAATTAAAAGCATGTAGATGAAACTAATAAGCATTAACCATTAAGCATCATACTCATTCATAAACCATAGATGCAATGATGATAACCAAGTGAATGAAATGCTTGACAAGTAAAAGATATGAAAAATGAGACGAGTGCTAAGAGTATGCTCAATAGATGCTCTAGAATCTCCACTTTTCATTAGCATGAAGAGTCAAATAAATTGAGAAGCATTGAACTCAAATTTCTATACGAAGATGATTTAAAATGTTGACATCTAGTGAAGAATAAAATAACTGCTCAGACATTGATTATTTGGTTAAAAAGAATCAAGAATACAAGTAAATAATTGAAAAGCTACAAGATTTACAAAAATCAGAGTATTTGGAGTTGCATTGAAGGAATTGTTTGACTTGAGACACGATAATGGAGCATCGAGTAGAATCCATTTTGAGAAATTGAGGGAGAAAAATATCAGCTTATGACTACCTTAAAGCATTTAAAGATCAAGATTTATGATATTTAACTTTTAATGTGAAGAAAGGTTGACAAAGATATATGAAAGATGCAAGTGAAAAGCAAGGAAAGATAGTTAGATATTATGTCTTAGATGAAAGGTTGTCATAAGATATGGATTTTATTCATGGTATATTACTGATTGTTGAAGAGGGGCATGATCTACTTGTTAGCATGGCATTGATTGGTAGGTTTCATCACTTAGTTATAAATAACAACAATCAGAGTAGAAGTGTGATGAAGTTGCAGGACCTCATAGAATTGCGGTTGCTTCTTGTTAGTTCCCACCAAGAAGTGCTCTTGGAAGATCATGATCATCTCATGCCAGTTTTGCATTTTGTTGCAAATATTAAGACACTTGGGGGGAATTATCGCAAGAAGGGTGGGAGAAATGTCGAGTCTTAATTCAGAAGTTGTATAAAATAGGCTACAAGGTCAGTTTTAAAGCTTGCTTTATGTAATTCTATTTTTTCATTGAAAATTATAATTACATTACGTCAGTACCCCATTTATCGTTTGTGTTTGTATATGTGCTGTAAAAATAAAAGAGATACTCCATGAAATGGAATAGGTACATGGAGCAAACAAGAATAGAGTTGGCATTGTACAATTCTTTTGATTTGGGTGGACAAACCAGAGCAGGACACCCTTGAATGAATGAATCGGGCAATAGATGAGAGAGGTGCAATAGATCATCACCCCATTAAATTTTGTCTCTAAATAAATGAAATGACTTGTTTTATTTTATTTGATTATTTTTCTTGATTTAGCATGGCCCTGCTCTAGTTTGGATTGGATAGTGTCTAGTGCAGCCTATTATTGTAATTTCTTCTTGCATGGACATTTCTGTTTTTGTGTAATATTCCTAAATGGAAATATTAAGTGTAAACAAAATCGTACACTATAAACAGAAAGTAAATTTAAAACATCCACAAATTACAATCCGATAGGAAGTTCATTCGCATCCATGCCAAAAATAAATAAATAAATAAATAAATAATAATTATAATAATAATTGTATGCTCTTTTCTTATACGACAATATTATTACAACATTTATGACAAAGAACTTTGACAGATGCAATGATGAGCATACAAATCACTTTTGTTACAGATTATCCCCGACATTGTCACTTATAGGGTCATATAGACGTAGTTGGAAATGAACTACTATAATTGGAAGCTACAGGGGTACAGTGTGTGAATGACTTTACTTGGTTGAATGCATCATATATTAATTTGTACCATGAGATGAAAATTGATTGTGATCATCCTGCTTCTTGTTTTGATTGTTTCTAAATACATAAATAATTATGGGTTGCAATGATCACAGATATAGTCCTTTAGTTATAATGGAATTCGTGGTATAGATACCTTGGGAAAATTATAACCTGCCCACCAGAAGGTTCGCAAGAATTTCAGTAAGGGTTCCTAAGATTATGTGTTGTCGTTTCTCCTTTATGTTCTAAGGACTTCGGGATGAAATCCATTGTTAAGAGGGGGTGTATGTAGTGCCCACTCTAGTTTCCTGACTCTAATATGACATTATCTTACATACTTTAGTCTAAGAGTAACTCAGGCTGAGGATCCAAAAACGTGACTCTATTATCAGTGAATGTGATGGTTATGTATGTTCTCTATTAATATTATGATTACGATATAATTAACGGTTATGTGTACTCTGATATCATGATGGTGATAGTAGTAAAGGATAGACATGTTTATATTAATGTTATAATGATGATAACTTTGATCTATATGTGTGGTTCCATTAAGGTTATGATGATGCTAGCCATGATGGAGGTATCCCCTATGTTAGCTACTTACATTAGTTCTGGTTCACAATGAACGGTGATGTGAATGACCAGGTGATGGTAATTAATGCTATTATGACAATGACTAACACTGAAAAAACCTGGTTACTGATTATTATTGAGTATGGCAGGAAAACCACCAGAGGCACTCGCACATGACGAGTTGATGACACCTGGTTTGAT
>APFE031637962.1:0-49131 GCA_000404065.3 Pinus taeda
AGATCATCTAATTTGGATAAGGAGAAATGTGTTTTTGAATTTATGGCCTATCATATGAAAATTGTCAAGGTCAACCTCACCTCCATGTAGGCTCAAAAGGTCCAAACATCATTACTCTTGACCCTCTCCAAATTGTATATATAGAGGTGTCCTCCAACCTCATTTGATCATCCAAGGGCTCCAAAATATGTTTGTGATAGCCAAGAACTAGAAGTAGGTTGGACTTGTTTGGGTTATTCTTCTATAACAAGGCCGAGATGTTTCAGATCGGACAGTCGTTGGTCTTGAGGAGATTTATGGTCACATTGTATGGGTAAATGTGTCATTGCAGGTATGTTATCAAGAACATAATGGCAGGGTGAATTTGTGGACTGACTTGTGCATTGTGTGAGGCAGAATCTCCCTCTTGGTAAAGCCACACTTCAGACTTGTCACTTCAGAAAGGGTCGCAAGCATATACAAGGACAAATAAGGAGGCCGAAATGTCTAACAAGGGTTCAGATCAACCCTTAGAGCTAGCGAAGGGCACCATCATGTTTGCCTAGGAAGGTCGCAGCTAAAATGAAGAGTTTTTGGATCAGTCAAGCGCAACAACATTGCTTTACAAGAAACCGCAACCAGACCTTGCTTTAGGAAGGTGCCATCTGATCACTGAAACAGAAAGCCAGAATTACAGTGTTTGATTGGGCCATCTACTTGTTTAGGGCAGCGATATTGGATCTACAAAATTGGAAATTTCATTTTGATTTTAAGCTATTGTACTCTCCCTCTTTGCTGAATATTTTATATTAATAATAAGAAGATTTGAGCAAGGGTTTTCCCCATCTTGGGGTTTTTCCCGGGCTTGAGCCAATTTCGGTGCTCTCCTGTCTTGGCTTGTCTTCTGCATACGGTTACTTATGTTCTTTCTTTGTTTACTATCAATAAATAATAGTTTAAGCGATTGCTATTTAAATAAATGGAGTTAATTTTGGGCTCATCTAAATCATTGAAGTAATTGTCCTAAGCAAAGAACATGATAACTTGAAATTAACAAATATCAAGCGTGAGGGGAAGTCTCTGGAGAGGCCAACCCACTCTTGACACATTCTCTAAAGAGCTCTCATTGGTTCTTTGAGTTTCCATATTTTTATCTTATAAAGTGGTTTTTGCAGGGTTTTCTTGGACATAGCTTGTATACAAGAAAAATATTTCTAAATTTAAATCTCTTTACAAAATTGTGCTTTCATTGACTTTATTTAGCTATTTAAGAGCATTTTCCAAACTAGGTAAGTGATGGGATTCACTCCCATCACTTGATTTGGTTTTGCACGCTATTTTATATCATACTTGTTCATTTTACACTCTCTCTCTACATGAATTGTGTCTTGGTTTTGCAGCCCATAGTTGGAGTTTTGACAACAAGTGCCTTGAGGAAAGGCCATTGAAACTCTAACTAATTTTCTTGTAGGACCTCTCAAGCATTTGAGATTCATTCTAAGGAGGTCATGGGCACTAGAAAGAGTTGCAAAGAAGGCAAGGTCATGGGCCCTATTGGAGCTTGTAATTTTCTGATTTTAGAAGGACTTCTTTGGCCCTTAAAGTTACCATAGTTTGGAGGGACTTTCTAGCTTTTTCTAGCTCTCATTTTGTACAAATCTCTTTCATCTTTTGGGCATCCCTCTAAGAGGTTTTGCATATTTTAAAATTAACACAATCTCACTATCACATTTTGCTCTTCTAAGTTAGATTTTGCTACAAGTTTTCATTTGATGTTTTGCATTCTATTTTTGCTTTGAAAGTACAAGTTGACATTTTAGAGCAACTCATTTATTACATGCAAATATCTCAATTCGTGTAGCAAGTTTAATTTAGTTGTTTAACATTTGCTCTCTTTACAATTTGCCTCACTATAGGCTCATTTATTTTCAAGGCACACTTTACAAGCAAGCATTCACTCTTAGCTTCATCTCATTTTCAATTGCAATAAGTTTATTTGTTTATTGGCATTTAATTGGAACAATTTACAATTGCATTTACTTATGAAGCTTATGTTTATATGCCTTGTACAATTTTGGGAGCAATTATGCAAGTTATTTCATTCTAAGAATATTTCAATTACTTGAGGCAATTCCTTTTTGCAAAGCACAAATAAACTTACTAGCATTCCATTTAGGCATTTTAGCATAGTTTGCATTTTAACTCAATTAACCTCCAAGCATAAGCTTGGTTGACAGACATCATACGAAAAAAAAAATCTTGGAGAATTCTTCCAACTGATACGAAGTAAGGTAAAGAATGTGTGACCCTGTTGTTATGAAGGTGGCTTGTCCCCTTGTCAGAATGATGACAAACACTGGCTCATAAGACTGAGGTGAAGGGTATCATCAACGACACATTCGTGTACTTAGCCCCTCTTTCTTACAGTCACCCCAATTTTTACCCTTTGGAAAGAGTTCAAAAGGAATATCGTTCACTTAGAGTAGGCATTTAGCTTAAAATTAACCAAGATAATTGCATCTAATCTTAGTTAAGTACATTTTGTTGGGAATTACAATTTTCGTTAGACCAAAACCTGCAGGTATTAGTCAACGATCACATCGCCAGAGATAAGGATCCATGAGAGGCGGTTAGTCCATGTCACGAAACACACGGGGAGCGTTGGATTATCCAATGTTGTTACTTTATGGTATGTTCTATGCTTAGTGCAATTTACTTCGATTTCTTCTTATTAGCCACTGTTTAGCAATCACATAAACATAAAGTAAAATGCTAATAAAACATTAATAGATCGATAGAAAACAAGCCAAGACAAGAGACACAAGATGTGGCGACTAGCCAGGGACAAACCCCAATGCGGGGAAACCCTTTGATCAATTCTTTTTTAATCTTCAATAGTTTGGCAAAGAGAAATAGTACAAATTCAGAAATATGTAATTTTATGACAGCAGCAGCAAACACTAAATCAGCAAAGTCAAATCTAGTCAAACAACCCCGGATTGACCTCTAGTCTACCTTGAAGAACTCAGTCTTCAACAGCAAACTTCGACAGCCCAAAACAACCCTTGGTCAACAGTCAAAACAACAGGCAAAGATCAAAAGTCTGCGGTTAGCCCTAACCAGTCAACACTTTGGTCAACACAGCACCCAAACAGCCTGTGCAAGTCAGCCCTTGGTCAACACTTGGTCAACACTTCATTTAGCATCCTAGCACTTGGTCAACACAGCACTAGAAAAGTCAACGTTGCCCTAAAATCAGTCAACGCTGCCCTAAACAGAAAATGTGTTCTTCCTCTTGCACGTGTGAGAGAAGCTACTCCTTCGTTGGCCCAATGAGATGAGGAGAGAGAAGATGAGTGTTGAGATGATGATGAAATGAGGCACAATGTCTCCTTGCTTTATATGCAACGTTCAGGTAAAGCTGGGGGTGTGCCACACACTTTATCTTGTTGGCCGACCTTGACAAATTGTCAAGTATATACAAATAAATCCATATCTCCATAAATACATGTCGGAATCAAACGATCATTAAATCAATCCTACATCTCTCGACGAGAGGAATCAAGGAAAAATATCAGCTGCCATAAATAAGATGACCTACATGGAGTTTGGCCCTAGTTGCCAATTTTAAGACTCCCTCTCAACTAGGGAGAACTCCATCTGCTAATCCGTCTGATCGTCGGTATTATCTTTGCCATCAAATGCACTGCTCTGCTGAACTATGAAGAAGAAGAAATGATCGAGGATGTATCATACCATCCTCTACTGACCCGAAGTCGGTCCCAAAGAGTGTGTCATACCACTCTCACTGATCCCAGATCAGTTTCATCGATCCCAGATCAATCGAGGTCATCCTAGCATAGGGAGTATGGTAGATACAACGATGCGTCCATCGATAGTACTACTACGGTCCCTAACCCCATTTCCCTGCTCATTGTTCAGATGAGAGGTACTTCCCATGAGTCCCAAACTGCATAGGTAGGATGCCTCGACAGGAGAACTAATCATCCTGTCCCTAAGTCACCATGGGGTATCACAGGGGAAGGTTAAACCTTTCACCTTGTACATAGCGCACCACTAGAGGAGGGTGAGTCGCCCTGTGGTCGCATGTCGCTTGAAGAAGTACCCCAAGCCCCCCAGAGCTCCCAGAGCTCAATGTATGCATCATACACGACCCTCATAAGAGGGTCTCTCAATGACACCAAGTCGTTCTCAGAAAGTCAAGAATTTGACCTTTCCCAGGGGCTTTGTCAGAATGTCGACGGCCTGCTCATCTGTACCGATATGTTGGAGCCTTATTGCTCCCCTTTGCACCATATCCCGAATATAGTGGTACCTGATATCGATATGCTTGGAGCGATCATGAAATACGATATTCTCTGATAAATGAATCTCACTCTGGTTGTCACACAAGATCACGGTAGTATCCAACATAAATCCAAGCAGCTCATTGAAGAGCTTTTGCAACCAGACCGCCTCACAAGAGGCCATACTCATAGCAATATACTCTGCCTCAGCGGTGCTCGAAGCTACCAACTTCTGTTTCCTATTCATCCAAGATATCGAGGCAGATCCCAAAGAGAAACAACACCGGGAAGTGCTCTTTTGGTCCACCACACTGCCTGCCCAATCAGCATCGGTATATCCATGTAGTCTCACATCTCCGGCAGTGTATCTCAACCCATGAGTGATTGTGCCACAAAGGTATCTCAACATATTCTTCGCACCAATCCAATGTGTGTGGTGAGGCTCAACCATATGTTGACTCAACGTGTTGACTACAAAACATATATTCGGGCGGGAGTTCACCAAGAAAATCAATGCTTCGATGAGTTGATGATACTCGGTAGCATTTTGTAGAACAGGTCCGGCAGCACTACCGCTTAACTTCTTGAAGTCAAGCTCCATCAAGGTAGTCACGGGCTTGCAATCCACCATACCGAATCTCTTCAATATCTTCACCACATATTTTCCTTGAGAAAGGAAAATCTCCCCTGGCTTCTCATCCTAGGAAATAGTGCACCAATCCCAGGTCCTTCATCTCAAACTCAGAAGCCAACTCCCTCTTACATTTGTGAATGAGAGGGTCTGCACCTGTCAGAAAGAGGTCGTCAACGTACAGCACCAATATGAGAGGTTTGTCATCTTCAACCTTAAAGCAAATGTTAGGGTCGACTTCACTCCTAGTGAATCCCAACTTCATCAAGTAGCTATCGATCCTCTCATAACATGCTCGGGGTGCTTGCTTTAGCCCATAGAGGACTTTCTTCAACCTGCACACGTGAGATTCTCGATCATGAATCTCAAATCCTTCGGGTTGTTCCACATAGACTTCCTCTTTGATCGAACCATGCAAGAACGCGGCCTTAACATCCATCTGATGTAGGTTCCATCCTTGCAAAGTAGTGAGGGCTATGATCGAGCAAATGGTGGTATATTGGGCAACAGGTGCAAATATCTCGTCATAGTCTATACCTTCCTTTAGAGAGAAGCCACAAGCGACAAAACGAGCCTTGTACTTTTCAACACTTCCATCAGCGCTATGCTTTATCTTGTAAAGCCATTTCGAAGTGACAACTACTTTGTCCTAGGGTCTGGGGACCACATCCCAGACATTGTTCTTCATGATGGACTCATATTCCTCAGTCATAGCATCCTTCCATACTTGATGCTTGACAGCTTCTGTAATCGATGAAGGCTCATTTTGAATGATCGTGCTCATGATGGTCAAGTATCTCTGATACCTGGTCGGCTTCTTACTTTCACAGAAAGTCCCTTTGAGTGCAATGTGTCTTTCGGCATCATCAAGTGTCCCCCTGAGCCATGAACGCCTCTTCCTAGAAGAGGAAGGTTCTTGCAGAGGGGGATCAATAGGATCCATAGGTTCTTCTACATCGGGCATCGTCTTATCTTCCATTTCCTTTGGTTTCCTAGTGACAGCTTCTCCAAATTTCCTCAGTATAGGAAGATTGTCAACTTTGCTAAGAGCCATATCTTCGTCAAACATGACATCATGGCTAATCTCGACATCCCTTTGACCATCCACATAGATTCTATAGCCCTTAGTATTTTCGCTATAGCCCACGAAGATTCCTTTCTTTCCGTATGCACCCAATTTATTCCTTTTCTCTTTCGGAACATGAAAATATACAAGACTTCCAAAAATTCTAAAATGAGATACGTCAAGTTTCTTACCAGTGAACATTTCTTCGGGAGTCTTCGAACCCAATGCTTGATGAGGGCATCAGTTTTGCACATATACCACGGTATTCGCAACTTTGGCCCATAGAAACTTCGGAAGCCTTTGATCATGGAGCATAGCAGGGACAGCTTCCACAATCGTACGATTCTTCCTTTCCGCCACACCATTCTGCTCAGGAGTATATGGTCTTGTAGTCTCCCTCTTAATGACAGCCTCCTTGCAAAAGTCATGGAACTCATTGGATTCATACTCAGTCCCATTATTAGTCCTTAAGATTTTGGTCTTCTTTTCGGTTTGATTCTCGATCAAGGCTTTGAAGTGACAAAACCAGGACAACACTTCAAGAAGTATATCCAAGTCTTGCGAGAATAATCATCAGTAAAAGTGAGGTAATATAAATATCCTCCCAAGGAATTCACAGGCATCATACCAGATATGTCGGAGTGAACCAACTGCAATATATCAGACGTCTTGCTATGGCTTGAGGGGAATGGTCCCCTTTTGAGCTTTCCTTCGGCACATCCAGTACATACACCTTCTTGCTCTAATTTGAACTCAGGAATCCCGGTCACCATTTGTCTCACATCTGGTAGAGCTTTATAATGAAGGTGGGAAAACCTTCAGTGCCATAGTTCGAACTGAAGAGATGTGTCACAAGTCATGACACCCAACAGACTTCCTCCGACATGATATAAAGAGTCAACCCTAAACCCAAGAGTGAAATCATCTTTGAAATTCTTTTTCCATACACGTACCTTGCCATCGACGAAGGCCACCTTGTAGCCTTTGTCTTCCATTGCCGAAAGGGGCACCAAGTTCTTTTTGAGATCAGGTACATATAAGACTTCTTGCAAATGAATTTTATTACCCTAATTCAATTGTAGAGAGACATTCCCTACGCATTTTATGGAAAATTTGGGGTTGTCCCCAAGAACAATTTCCAGGTTGGTCTCCTTCTCTATCAGATTAGAGAGAGCTTCTTTGTAACGAGTGAAGTGCCTTGAGGCACCACTATCAATAAGCCAATTTCCCAGTGAGTCCAAGGGAGCAGTAGTAGAGAGGGCCGCTGGTAGATAATTTTCATCTTGCTTATTGTTAACAACGTTAGATTCATACCTAGAGTTTCTTGCCTTCTTGGAGGGTAGACCATTTCCTTGATTTCCGTCATTCCTTTTTCCCTTGCCATTGAACCTGCCCTTCCTTTGATTGTTGTTGGAATTGCCTCAGGAATGATTTTGATCATCATCATGAGATGTGTCCTTTCTATCAGGGCACTCCTTCGCATAGTGGCAAATTTTGTTGCAAATGTAACATCTACCTTTCCTTCCACCTTTCGATCCGACCTTTCCCTTAGATCTTGCCCCGGAATTATTTCTCCTTTTAGCATGAGAGGAGAATGCAGCAGGATTGCCTCTAAGTGCAAGCATTTCTTGCTCTTCCATCCTTGTTTCTTCTTGAATGCATCTCACCATCAGTTCCTCAAATCCTAGGATTACATTAATGTTGAGAAGAGTGGTTCTGAATATATACCATTTAGATGGGAGCCCTCCAAGAGTTGTGATGGTCAGTTCCCTATCAGGAACAACTTCCCCAATCGATAGGAAATGATTCTTGATCTCGGTGATCATTAAGAAGTATGCATGCATACTCTCATCTTTGCCCTTCTTGATTTCCTTCAACTTATTTCTAAGGAACAAAACTTGATTTGCATCATTAACTTTAAATAAGCTTACCGGTCTATCGTAGATTTCCTTGGAGGTGGTCAGCTCGGAAACATAGGCCACCAGGCGTTTTTCGATAGTGTCCCGGATGATCTTCTTTGCTTTGACTTCTCCCCTGGTCCACTTGTTCCTTGCAGCATCAGATGCATTTGATGGAGGCTCAATGAATCTGCCTCTCACATGGTCCAACACTTCCTTCTCTTTTAATGTCAGATCGAGAGACATCTTCTATACGTGATAGTCAGACTTCTCATGGAGCTTGTCTTCAGCGGGGAAGTGTGATGAGGACCCCATGAAGTCTTTGAGATTGCTTTTGCTCTTGCTCTTGCTTGGGCTTTGTCTTCACCTCAGCTCTAATACCATGTTAATTTATGGTATGTTCTATGCTTAGTGCAGTTTACTTCGATTTCTTCTTATTAGCCACTATTTAGCAATCACATAAACATAAAGTAAAATGTTGATAGAACATTAATAGATCAACAGAAAACAAGCCAAGACAAGAGACACAAGATGTGGCGGCTAGCCAAGGACAAACCCCAATGCGGGGAAACCTTTTGATCAATTCTTCTTTAATCTTCAATTGTTCAACAGAAAGAAATAGTACAAAGTCAGAAATCTGTAATTTTATGACAGCAGCAGCAAACCCTAAATCAGAAAAGTCAAATCTAGTCAAACAACCCCGGATTGACCTCTAGTCAACCTTGAAGAACTCAGTCTTCAACAGCAAACTTTGATAGCCCAAAAC
This sequence comes from Pinus taeda, assembly GCA_000404065.3. Taxonomy (NCBI): domain Eukaryota; kingdom Viridiplantae; phylum Streptophyta; class Pinopsida; order Pinales; family Pinaceae; genus Pinus; species Pinus taeda. The sequence goes on from APFE031637962.1 coordinate 8,648, forward strand.
AGCCCTTGGTCAACAGTCAAAACAGCAGTCAAAGATCAGCAGTCTACAGTCAGCCCTAACTGGTCAACGTTGGTCAACGCTAATCAACGCAGCACCCAAACAACATGCGCAGGTCAGCCCTTGGTCAACGCTTCATTTAGCAGCCCAGCACTTGGTCAACGCGGCCCTAGAAAAGTCAACGCTGCCCAGAAAGTCAACACTGCCCTAAACAGAAAATGTGTCCTTCCTCTTGCATGTGTGAGAGAAGTTGCTCCTTCTTTGGCCCAACGAGATGAGGAGAGAGAAGATGAGCATTGAGATGATGATGAAATGAGGCACAATGTCTCCTTGCTTTATATGCAATGCAGAGGGTGTGCCACACACTTTATCTTGCTGGCAGACCTTAACAAATTGTCAAGTATATACAAATAAATTCATATCTCCATAAATACATGTCGGAATCGAATGATCGTTAGATCAATCCTACAACTCTCAACGAGAGGAATCAAGGAAAAATATCAACTGCCATAAATAAGATGACCCACATGGAGTTTGGCCCTAGTTGCCAATTTTAACAAATGTCCAACAATCTCCCCCCCCCCCCACCAACGCGAGTCGGGTGTGTATCGAACTCGTGACCTATGCTTTGATACCACTTGTTGGGAATCACAATTGCCATTAAACCAAAACCCGCAAGTATTATTCAACAATCGCATCACCAGAGATAAGGATCCATGAGAGGCGGTTAGTCCATATCGCAAAACACACGGGGAGTGTTGGTTTATCCAATGTCCAACACATTTCATCTTAATTCACATTACTTTCAAAGCATTTTACGTGCAATTTATCATGTACTTGTTATGATGAGCACCCATTGAATCTATTGTTTGAAAGTATTTCCTTTGGGCAAGTACCATATCTTTAATTTTGCAACTAAAGCTTTAAGTTTATTTCATATTGCAATTTATTTTACATTGCTTCTTGACATGCTTTGGAATCATGAATGGTTATATTTTGAAAGCATTTTCTTTAAGAGCAACTTAATATCTTGCAAGCTAATTTGATATTTCATTTTGAGACATTTCATCTTTGAGAAAATGTTATTTATTTTGAAGCAATATTGAAGGCACTGGTTTTATATGTTCATCTTTGATTTATGTGTTGATGGTTATTGAGAAATATATTTCATTTCATATTGTTCATCATATTCGTTGAAATTTGCTCATAATCTTCAAGTAATCCATTTGACCTTAACATCTCCTAGAAATCTCACATCATTTTTCACTTAGCTTCTCATTAGGGACCACCCCCCTTAGCTTGCCTAGGAAAGAACTTAAACAGAGAGAGTTGGGAATAGGTGACAGCCCCATCTCTTTATTTTGCCACCAACCACATCTTGTGGGGTTAAGGGCTTTTCCCACTAACTTAGTTGCGTGTGCAAGGCGGCAACAACAACTCCAACCACCTGCCTTGCACCACCCTGCCACTCTAATCAACAAGCAGATCACATTTCACAATTTTCAGACTGGATCTCCCTGCACTCAAAATCAATATAAAGAAACTGTAATGAAAGTTTTGTTGCTCTGCTTAGTATGTATATCATTGTCAAATCCTGGCAGCCTCACTGCTCAAACCTGCTCAATCTGATGTCTGCACAATCGTACCTCAAACAGTATTTTCCGTCATACCCAAACCAATCTCTGTTCAAACACAATGCCAAATCAAACCACTGGTATCATCATCAAAGTTACCAGTTGCCAATTATACCTGTTCAATAACCATCCATTATCATATATGTAATGTGCTATGTCAATCAAGTACTTGTAATATCATCAGGAAACTATCATATACAAGGAACACTATCAAATATCAAAAGGCACTGTCATATGCCAAGTGTACTCTCATGCAGATCACTGCCATGCCACAATTTTGCCAAGGTCAAAACATCAAGTGTGTTGTCATGTCATCGATACATAATATCATAAAGGTCTAGCAAGATGACTTCTATTCTATCAATAGAGTCACTGTAGTCAAGTATCAAGTCAAATTACCATTATCAAGTCAATCACCAATACAGCCGTATAGCCACATCATATCAGATTCTCTTACCTGTTTCTCTGCTCAACAATGGCTCTACCAAATACTAGTTATAAGGTTTGCCAACATTTTTCACTGTCAACGTATTATAGACTGTTATCATGTCACAATCATCACTATCGTAACATCAACGTCAAAAGGCTGGCACTGTCACATTTGTTTCAAGTGTTGTTGTCAAATCAAGTCACTGTAATATGTTTAAAAGCATCACACCTTCAACAAGAATCACAGTCACACTGCTTACTCAGTTTATCATGAGATGGGCGTGCACGTCATTATAACAAATCTAAGCTTACAACTAATGTTAACAAGGGCCACAACACTGTCAAAAGTCTTGTCTCAAGTATATATATAAATGATACGTTATTGTCACTGCATATGTCATAGGATAATTAGGTTAGTGAAGTTATCATCAAGGTTCACTGTTATAGCAATATTTTTACAGCAAGGCAGGCATAATATTATTTGTTACTGTCTCAATTGTATTGTCTTATGGAATCCTGTTATATAGGTGACTACCACGAAAGATCCAATAAGTGCATCATCAGTCCTTATAAGTATTCACTGCATATGCCACCTAGGAGTTTCCTTGTCACAAGTTGGCAGTCATGTTAATAATAGGATCAATGATTATAGCAGCCCACCTAAGAAAATGCTTAACAGAGGATACAATAAACAGATCCAAGGGTAAAACTTAACTAAACTGGATTACGCCCTAAGTCTCAAACAATGATAAAGCAACAGTTCCTTGTATTCTACCTGTACAAGTCTTCACAGCATTTAGGCAATAATTCACAACTCAGAGATGGCCTGAAGTCCTGGTGTTTTAGGCCTTTTGAGACCGCAGAACCAATAGTAGGCCGCAAGGATTGGAGTGGATTTGTGTCTCAACAAGTCCTGAACAGTATTGTGGCCTTGTCCTGACAGAGGACTGTGGACCTTATTTGATGGACAGAAAACTTAAGAATGGTAACTTCATTGGTTTGTAGAGTGCGTGCCCTAGAAGGACCGAGTCCTGCAAGAGAAAATCAAAAACCAAGCCAAAATCTAGCAGTAACCCAACGTATCCCTGAGATATGAAAGAACACAAAACAAAAAAAGTTCCCAAACCAAGCTTCAGATCCTTCGCTGATTTTCGAGTGATTAATCTCCAGAGTTATGATTTGCCCTATATAGGGCCGACTCCACAAAAGCTTTATCCACAGGGCTGAGGTTTAATTTCAGCGCACAAGAGAAGTTCGAGAGATCATCGTTTTATATTTCATCGTCAATGAGGTGACATATGGCTTCTCATATATATGGTTGAGCGATGCTTAAGGAAGATAGGCCGGCTCAGTGATTCAGATTTTATAATAGTTTATAATTTGATACGTTTTATACTTTAATAAACTTTAATGCTTTTTAGTATAAATTTATATTAATAATGTTTCCCCTTTTTTTATTTATGACTTTTATATTTAATATTGTTTCCTTTTACTTTTAAGTTTAATTTTAATTATTAATTGTCCTTTCACCATGAAAATTATATTAGACTTCTTTTAATTTCCTTTGACCTTTGACCAAGGTGAAGATACCATATGGTCACCTTCTGGGGGTTTTGCCAAGAAGCAAAGGGGCTTCAACTTCAAATGTGAATAGCTCTCAAACTAGGAGACCTCTTGGGATGTGCCATATACCACCAGAATCGGCTCGACGAGGAGAATCCCCTAGTGAGGATCTTCAGGACAAAATAAATAATTAGTTTCTTCGAAAACCCTCGACAAGTGAGGGGTATGTCCTTAGTCTAGGGAACCCAAACCCTAGAACTAAGGTTTTCAACCATCCTTTCAGTGGAGCTTCCAGCTTGATGCAATTCATACAAATATAAGAGCATTTATTAAGAGTGTAACATCGATAAGAGAGATTTAGTCAAAGTCAAACACTAGGGTTGACATCAATGACAACACCATTCAATACATGATGACATGATCCTCCACTTCTTGCTCCAATCAAATTTCTCTCTCCCATCAAGCATTCCCTCTTGAAGGAAGGTGGGTCATCCATCGGCAAGCACCTTAACCATTTTCTAATCCCCTGTTTTCACTTAACGTTATGGGTGTACTAATATGGATTGTTGCCACAAAATCTAGCAGGACTTGTAAGGGTACCAACCAGACAAGGGCCATGTTGAGAAATCTAGGGCATAGCAATTAAGTGATTTCGCTTCTATTAGTAACTGCTTATAAATGCTTTTTACTTCTTTAGATTAGAGTCTTCTTTTACTTAGGTTATTGGCGTGCTTCTTCATCAAACAACTACCAATGCATAAGCCATAAAGAGACAAGAGACACAAAATATAAGATATCAGCCAAGGCCAAAACCTCTCCCACTTGAGAGGAAAACCCGAACAAATTCTTCTTCTTATAGAGATTCCAATTGACGAATACCAAGACCAAGAACCTTGACCTATTTGCCACTCCAAGACCAATACACAAGATCCTTAGTCAACGATAGTCAACCTTCTGCTCCTTACTCCTTCTTGGCTTCTTCTTCAACCTTGGCTTTCTTCTGCTTTAGACCTTCGGCCTTCTTGAATTAAGTCCACAATCTTTGTCCTTAATTCAGATCCTTCTTGACTAGCCCTTCTTCCACTTCGGCTCCCTAGGAGTTTTGCACTTCTCCTCGACTTCCACTACTACAACAGACTTCTCCTTGGCCTTCACTGCTGCAACAGACTTCTCCTCAGCCTTCACTACTACAACAGACTTCTTGCACGTATAGAGGTTTTCTGCCCTTAAGACAGTGCCAATAATACCCTAAGAACCTCGCTCTTCTTTCTTCTTTACTTCACAAGTTGGGAGGCTTCTACTTCCGATTCTCGCACTTTTTGTTGTACTTCAGAGGTATGACCGAAAATCTATGTCTATAATGAAATTCGAGTTGTCTATAAATAGTAGTTTCCCATTATAATGAGTCGCAATGTCCTTTGGAGAATTTACATTATTCTTTTGTTTAGCCGACTTGAGGTAAATGCTTGTGCTTGGTCTTGGAAGGCTACTTGACATTTCCATTTACTCATATACAAATATAATATGCCCAAGAAGGGTCCTTCATACATGAAAATGACTTTTATGACTAGATGACAAAACCTAAAGGCTCACAATGGAAACCATCACTAAAATAAAATTCCTTGCTAATGAAACCCATGAGACAAGCATTACAATAATAATTTTATTTTTTTTCTTTTCATCAATTACATAAAATCACAATTACACATGTCATTATGAAGATCGAACCTAGTTACACTTTTCAACAGGCCAAACCCTATGGCAACGATGAGGAAGGATTGCCACTATCACCTCAACAACCTTCCTTTCGTTGTTTAGTGGATTTCACCACAAGGGAGGCTTCCCTGTACTCACCTATAAGGGTATTATGATTAGCAAGCTCAAGGTGATAAAAATGGTCTAGAGAAAGATACTGTAATGCTAAAATAGGCTCAAATATTCTCTATAAAGGAACAAGTGTTCTAACCCTAGACTAGCTAAGGATTACTACAAGTTAGGGTTTATTGGTTGATAATGATAAGGAGTAACTAGACATGTAGAAGTCAAAGAAATGATTCCCTCAATAAATTAAGTCAACAAAAGGGATAGAGAAACCATAAAATAGGCTTCGAGTTGAAGCTTGGCTAAGGACAATGGTTTCAATCGCATAAGGGAGCTAACAAAAGATGACGTCAACCCTAATTATAGAGGTTTTACCATAATAAATGCTATATTTATGTTTAAAGGGTTTATGAAGACAAACCTTGGAATTTCATCCAAAGCATCCACTCAAGCTAAACTTTATGGCAAACTGGCCTTAGAAAAAGCCTAGCAGCTTGCTTTCAAAATCCTATCAAAGGTACAAAAGAGATAAATATTTAAGTTTTTATGGTATTTTATCAACAAAACCTTAGAAAGTGCCTAATCCCACAATGGCTAATGGAGTTTTAGGGAAAAATTTTAAAGGAAGATGAAAATTGATCAAAATAAGGGGGAAATTATTTTCCTCTTGTAGAATCCTAGCTATCTTTTTTGTGAGGCGAGAAATTCAGTATAGAAGATGCACCCTACAAGTTCTTCTATAGGATTCAAGGAAGAATAATTTTAACACACAAAATTTCACCAAGATTTCCAATAAACGATATGCATTTAGTCACAGAACATTTACAAACCCTAGCATAGATTAATTCACATGCAAAATATAGAAAAATCAGAAATAAACTTACAAATTCCACCAAGAACCTCTTCTTTCAATCCCAAAAAGATGTCTCAAATGCAAAAATCAATATCCAATATAAAGATGGTCCATAAAAATCACATTGTGCCAAGTAGCAAGTTCAACAAAGGCAATTCGCACTCCCTCTGATGTCGAATTTACATGTGATGATGATCAAATTAAGTGGAGGGATCCTCTATTTATATGGGGTCTATCCCTTCACTTTTACCAATAATTAAGCCTAAAAACCCTAAAACAAGTTTAACTTTGAGTGTCTAACAAGACAAGATGTTACAAGCCAACCTCATAGCCCAAAACAATAAAATAATGCCATAAATGCCCACACGTGTGGGTCGATTTCCTCTACAAGCATAACATCATCTACCTTTTGAGAAACAAATGTTGCAAAAAGGTGTGGGATGGACTAAGGAGATGTTCCACCATCATAATCAACCCCAAATCCTAAGGGGAAGCCTCAAGAAGTGTCTCAAAGTGCCTCCATGTCCAAAAACCATGCTCTAGGTGTTAGTTTTTGGATATGGTAACAGCGGACAAGTGTTCTAGTCTTGCATTATGTCTAAGAGGCTAAGGCAAACAATATCTCTAAAACCCAAAAAAGATTTCAGGAGAGAAAATTGGATACACCTTAATAATCCATAATTAAAATATTTCCTAAATCTAACTTAGAAAAAGTGGTTAATTAAAGGGAATTAATTAAGTTTGATTTTGCTCTAGAGGCCTCTATGATGAAGTCAAATTGATCTCAGTCATCGGTTGAGATGTAATCATGGTCGTTGAGACTCCAACGAGAGATTATAAGAGCAGGTCGAAGGGTTTGGAGAAGATACAGTTCATGAGTTGAGCAATTCGACTACCCAATTGCAGCTATTCAGCAAAGGCGTAGTTGAAGCTAGGGAAGCATCAAAGAAAAGGGATCAACAAAGATTTGAGAGCAGGAGTCCAAAGGAATTTTCTTCAATATTTTCTAGTATCTGGGAGATAGGAAGAGGAGGTCTAATTCATTTGCAAAGGAGCCCACTACAGCTAGTGCGAATAGCCAAAAATTACTAGTGCGAGTTGCTGTAGAAGCCACATTTCAGTTGTCAGTTTCCAAATCAGTGTCTCAGAGGCAAAGGGACTAGGTTTCAAAGGCAGAGGGAGGCAGAACAACTTGGCAGGACGTGATTTAGGGGTTGTGTGAATTATCCTCAACCAGATTTGCGCACTTCAAGAAGGCAATGCAAATTCCTGCAGGAGGTGCGGGTGGCCAGGCGAGATCAGATCAATTACAAAGGGAGACAAGGGTGTCTCCAGTATATTTTACCATTAGAGATTGTAGGAGCTTTGCCAGATTAGCAGGCAGATCATTGTGCTCTTGAATTTGTTGAATATAATAATAAAACCCTCATCTGCTATAATGATTTTTCCTTTGGGGTTTTTTCCAGGGACAATTGTCCAAAAACAATGATGTTATATTTTTGTGTGTGTGCATATTTCTTAGTTTCATATTTTATATTTCTGCACATTTTTATTGTGAAGAATGAAATAGTGAATTTATTGTTATTTGTCGAAGATTAATGCAGAAGACAAATAACTACTAATAATTAGAAGATGAATATACAGTTGTATTCGAGCACATGGTATCAAAGCAGCAAAGATTGTATCAGAGGCTCTAGAAATGATGGAAGCGAGATTTGTGTAGTTCAGAGGGAAATCTGAAGCACAAAGTTCCAGATCTACACAAGCCTAGCTAGGCAGTGCGAATTGTAGGAGAGACAACAAATTGATTTCTAGTTCAAGTCAGAGGAAAAGTTTGATTTGTCTCAAAGAAGTAGCAACAAACAATGAGGATTGTCGGAGAGGGTTTCCGGTGAGCAAATTTAGCGCAATGATTTCACAAGAAAGATTTTTCAGTAGCATATCAGTGCAGGTAAACGAAGAGAAAGCACACAGAGCTTTCAGAGAGAAAATTTCCATAAATTCTCAGAGTATTTCTAGCTTTCTAGTAGCAGGAAAGGAAGCCATAATTTCCAACAAAAGAAGGTCGTAGTAGGAAAAGTGAATTGTCAGTACAAGCTTGACAGTACATCCAACGCTTGCTTCAAGGTCAGCAATGTGTGCACTAGTGTCGGAATATGTTCTGGAGGTAGAGCTATTTGCCAGAGGAGTAGCAAGCAGTGCGAGTTACGAAAGGAATTTTGGAGGCAAGTGCGAATTACCTAGAGAATATCTACGCATTTCAGGAGATGAGTGCGAGTACAGAAGGGAGGTTGACTTAATTTTTTGGAAGGAGAAGGAGATTTCGCAATTCATTAGTTCTCCAGGTTTTGAGTTTCGGAAAGATGGTCGCAGCAAGACTCATAGATTAGGACAGGTTGGGCAGAGCCTCCACCTTTGGCATCATGAAGGCTGGGATGCAATTCCTATTGGATGAGCACGATCTGAAGGAGTTCGTGACATCAGTTGTTGCTAAACCAACAAATCCTATCCAGTACCATGAGTACAAGAAGGATATGGCTAAAGCCAAGAAGATGGTCCTAGATGGGGTTCGTGATCACATCATCCCACACATTGTAAAGAAGACAACAATAAAGGACATGAAGGATGCCATTTTGAAGTTTTACCAAAATTTGTCTATGAATCGAAAGGTGATTCTTAAGGATAAGCTGAGGACAGTTAAGATACAAAAGGGCGAGAATGTTACATCCTATCTCACCAGGATTCAACGTGTCAGAGATGAACTTGCAGCTAATGGAGAGAAACTATCTGATAGTGCGCTGGTGCGCACAACACCCAACAGGTTTACCAAAGAGTGGCATACATTCGTCCAAGTAATTTCTAGGCAAGACACACTCCCTAGTTGGGAGCGCCTATGGAGTGACTTCACTCAAGAGGAGCTGAGGCTCAGTCTCGTGGAGGGTACCACCAGCAACAGTGGCAAGGGACCGAAGGTAGAGAAGGAAAAAGAAAAAGTCACTCTTGCAAGTAAAGGAAAAGCGAAGAAGGGTCGCAGCCAGGGACAAGACTCTAAAGGAGGGAAGAAAAAGAAGGATCTATTGAAGGTCAAGTGCTTCAAATGTGGTGAGCTTGGTCACTACATCAGCCAATGTTCAAAGAGGAAGAAGGATAAGAAGGGGAAGCAGACTGCAACTTCGACAGAGATTAATGACTTATCCGCCATATTGGAGGATGAGTTCGCCATGTTTATAGCATTAACCTCAGATGGAGGAGAAGTATGAAACTCCACTATACCAAACAGGGTAGGATTCATGGGAGGAGCAGAAGGAGGTCCAAATCTAGCCAAGGAAGGCTTGATCAGTAGATCAGATCCAGTTGTTGGATTCCTCACATGGATAAATACCTTTGCTATGGAAGCCCACAATAGTAAATTAGCAGGAGGATCAAAGTGTCTGCAAGGCGCAGTGACGCAATCAGATACTTATGAGACAGTGCAGGGCCAGGGAGGCACAATCAGAGACTCAAGGGATAATTGTAGAGCCTGTTGTAGTGACACAGTAGATCAGTGAGAGTTTGAGACTCAAAGGGAGTCGAGCTTTAGAGGGAGCAACCCTATGTAAGCTTAGATCTTCTAGTTCTGAGAGATCAATACACACAGGTGCAGTGATGACATCAGCATAAAGTCATCAACAGTGTGAGATCAGAGTATGAGCAGTAGCATGGTGGGCAGTGACCGTCGATATAGTTTCTTCACAGTTATTTCCAATAATAGGGAGTCAAATTAGCTTGAAAATGTGAAGGAGGTATCACAGATGTTAAACACCTTCATCGTGAATCAGTGCAGCTACAGCAAGTCCCACAGACCAGTAGGTGGCTGATATACTCACGAAGGCCCTAGGGAGGGCTAAGTTCATCTACTTCAGAGAACAAATGGGCATAGTGGAGAACACCTTCCTCGCTAAGAGGGAGTGATAGTTTTTGGATATGGTAGTAATAGACAAGTGTTCTAGTCTCAGATTGTGTCTAAGAGTTTAAGGAACACGAGATTTCCAAAACCATAAAAGGTTTTACGAGAAAAGACTTGGAGACACCTTAAATAATTTAACTAGGCATAATTAAAATATTTCCTAAATCTAACTTAGGAAAAGTGGTTAATTAATGGGAATTAATTAAGGAAGTTAGATTTTGCTCTAGAGGCTTCTATTGATGAAGTCAAATTGATCTTACCCATTAGTTGAGATGTAATCATGGTCATTGAGACTCCAACAAGGGATTACAAGAGCAGGTTGATGTTGAAAATTGGCAACTATGGTCCAAACTTCACCTTGGCATTGCCTACTGTTAAAAGTAAAGACATTCTTTGATGATTCATGGCGAGTAGAAAGCACCGAAAGATAGTATGGTACCTGGTCTTTATCATTGATATATATTTGAAAGATAAATCAGTAATACATCTTTCAACTTTGGTTGATTCCTGTAAATATTGACTGGCAACTGATTCTTAATGTTTTATCTCCAAGAGTCGTTTCCAATTTATTTGGCCATATAAAGCCAGCATCCCCTTTAGTACACTAATATATGTAACCATGACTTCAACGACTAAATTTAGTTTTAGAGAAAATCTCAGTGAAAATAGCATAAAACATGCACTTAACCATTTACAATTTTTATTGTGCACGGATCTTCCTCCATTGTCTACTTTACAAATGAGCAGATCAGATAATCAGCTTACTTGATCGGGCAAAAGCCTCTTCAGAATGTATCCTGAGGTATTCAGTGCATACTTAATCTTTCAATAAAATTCAGCAAGATGACGTAATGCATACGCTTAGGCTTTCTAACATAAAGTCAAGACTTCAATTAATTTGCTTAAAATAATATATATTAACTCAGTATTAAGGATAAATGAGCTTTGAAACTTCAGATTATGTATTTTCAAGATGCCAGTTGCAGCTTAATATTTTCTAAATCTCACAAACATTATGACCACAAGTGAATCATCATGCAACTCAGTTTTTAGTAAATAAAAGCTCCTTTCCTGAAGGAAAGTTATATATCAGGCCATACCTTCAACGGCAACTATTTTCCCTTGTTGAATGCTTATTTGATCAATCAGTAGCCGCATTTGACTCGTACAATGATTTTCAGCTTCCACCTGTTGAAATAAGATTGTAACATTAGCAAATAATGAACAAGTTTTCACATTCATATATATTGAATATCTTGAACAATGCTAAAAACATTTCCATTGTAGCTATTCAGATACTGCTTCAGAAGAACATACTGATGAGGCAGCTTTAAGGAAAAGCACAGAAAGCTCCACCCTTAGAAAGGTGATCTGGATTTAACTTAAATACTGGCACGATGCAAGGATCATCATTTCAGGGGCACCTGCCTTTAGAGTACATGACTAAAAGTCCATAGAATTGCTCTATGTCATGGATTTTGATCAAGCTAGAAAATGGTTTGATCACTTCAGCAACGATCCTGAAAGAGCATGAGAATTAGTGTCCTCTAGTACACTGTCTACAGTGCACCCAAGCCAAAGAGGAGCACCAGTGCTTCAGTACCAAAGTGAAGCATTGCTGCTCCAAGACAAAACAAGACCGCTCCAAGACAAAACAAGACCACCGTGCATCTCAAAGAAACTGCATGAATCTACAAGAGCATGAGAATTAAGGCCATCCAATGCACTACAGTATACAAGGATGAAAGAGGAACACTAATGATATGAAAAGAGTATGAGCACAGGCTGCTGCCAAAGTTTGAGATTATCCTTGTCTAGCTAGGGGCATTGCTGCAATGTTGAAGTTTATATGTTTCTATTGACAGGGCATTGGATCACTAGTAAAGCCAACAAAGCATTATGCCATCTACCAGGGTTCCATTCTCACTCTAGTTAGGGGCACTGCTGCAATGTTGAAGTTTATATGTTTCTATCGACAGGGCATTGGATCACTAGTAAAGCCAACAAAGCATTATGCCATCTACCAGGGTTCCATTCTCACTCTAGTCCTGCCCCACCTGCGTGGCATGAGTTTCAGTATGGCTAGAACATCGTGCAAAATTCCAGGCCACTCTTATGATTATGATTTTGATCAACCTTAATGTCCTCGACATTTCCGATCACCTTATTCTCAATTCTGTCAATCTCTTACTAAAGTCACTCATTGACATTGATGACATTGATTGAGTGTGTGGTGGTGTAAATCGATCCAGCTTGACTCGCTTTCCTAACTTGATCCTAAAAAAAATTTAATAATAAATTAATATTATTTTTTTTTCCCATAGAAAAAAGTCGTAATTTTATTCATATTGATAAAATTACATTTTGTAGATGCTTGAAGCATATGCAGATGGCTGTTCCTGTAATGACAGGCAGCAAACAAAAAACAAAATAGCCGATGGCTGTTCCTGTAATATCAGGAAAGCAACAGAAATAACAATATAGAGAAAAAATGTTCCAGCAAGCCTAGACTTTTCTGCCCTTCTTCTTCTCCACCCGTCGCCAAGCGCCAGTGTCAGGGGTGGGTGTAATAATAGCTAGCTGGTTTTCCATTGGGATCAATGGAAGTTCTTTGTCAGATTCTGAGCCCTCTGATCCATGAGTTCGTTTGATGCCGCTTACTTCCATTTGTGGCTCTTGTTGCAGCTCTGGAATGTGTGGCCCCAAGTGAGTAATTGGGGCATTCTCCTCCTGTGTGCAATTCTGTCTCATTTGAGTATCAGGTTTTGTCTGGTCGTCTGTAGGATTCACGTTGATGTCTTCTTCTTCCAATGGGTTTGTATGCTGCCACCCTCTGGGCTTTTTTTGTTGTTTCTTGGTTCTCCTGGGGTCCTTTCGAGCAAATGGGCAGTGATATTGTAGGTGCCCTGTTTGCATGCAGCCCCTGCACCGGAACGTTGTATCCATAGTCGAGCGGTTGTATCCATTGAGAATTATTGAAGTTCAGAGTGATATGATCAGGTAGCCCCTACCTCAAGTCCACTTCTACACATATTTTGGCAAATGTAAATATTTCCCTGATAGTTCTGTCTTCATCCATTTTTAGGAATTTTCCCAGGGAGTTTCCAATGGCGATTAGTACTTTGTGATGCCAAAAATGTAGGGGGAGACCGTGTAGCCTTACCCATACAGGCATAGTTGAGACTTTCATTGTATTGGCGTTGAAATCAGAAAACCAAGGAATGATGAAGATGCGAGCACTGCCCCAGAACCAAGGCCCCTGATTGATAATGTTGTCTCGTTCTTGTTCTGTGTTAAATCTAACTATGAAGAACCCTTTAGGGCATAGGTAAATTTCACAGTTAGCTGTCCATATTGAAAATATCCATTGGTGCAGGGCATCTGATTTTGGCCAAAAACCATTAAATCTACAAATAACTGCATTTTTGGATAAGTCTGTGTGTAGACTAATTACCTCTGGCACAGATACTTGTAGCGTTGGTGATTCTGGCTTTTGTTCAACAATGTATGGTCCTGGTAGTTCTGGTGGTGCTGCTGCTTTATTTTTCATTTTTTCCTTTCCTTTCACAGCATCCCGAAAGGAACCTGTATTTTTAGAGCTGGTACCAGTGCTTCCGCCACGCAGTCGGAGATTAAGAATAATGGTTGAATCGTTGGCAATGTTGTAGTACTGGAGTGTTTGGTTGTCCTGCATACTGTATCCAGAATATATTAGGTTTTGATATTGGGCTAGGGTTCCCAGATGTCCCTGTATCTCCCTTTTTAATGCATGGATGCTCATCCCCATGCTGAGCTGCAGGCAAAAATGTTTGCCCCCAATCAATTTGATGAAGATCTGTATCAGATTTGCGTCCATGCAGGGTAGATCAGTCTTGTAGGGACCTAGCTTTGATAGATCTGGCAGTTCCTCCTGGTTATTATGTCCTCTGACTGAGTAAAAGTGTTGTCCACCACCTGTCAACAATTTTTCCGGTTCATTCGCAGCAGATCCAGAGTGTATTCCAGTAGATCCAGACCGTTCCATAATATTATCTTGAGATCTGCTCGATTCGTACCAAGCGGCGCACACTTGTCCCTTCTGGTATCCATGCACCGTACGAATCCCGGTTAACAGATCTGGGTCATCACCCTTAGTTCCAATGGGCAATGGCGTCACTATTTTCTGTTTGGCTCTTGTTCGCACAGCCGTTTCTGACCAAATCGTTGCTTCCCTGTCTTTAAACGAATCAGGGTAGGGATGGGTTTTTGCTGGTAGATCTGATTGATGGTGGGCTACATCGTTCGTGCCATGTCCTGTTATATGAGGTTCAAGCGGCACCCAGTGAAAGAAACACTCCGCTTGTAAGATCATAAGCTCCAGGTAAGAAGACAGTACTTCGAAGTCAAGCATGGTGAAATTTCCCAGCCACTCGCCGGAAAGAACCTCTTCCAACATCTCTACCTGCATTTCCGCTACGTCGCCAGAGGCAAACCCGACAAAACTAGCAGAAGGGGAAGAAAATCTTCTCTTCCCCTTCATTTCCACGGACCAGCATAAACCAAAGCTCGAAAATGTCAATTTCTCGAGGAAAGGGTATCTATAGACTGTCACACCGTTCTCCCGCCTCCAGGTCGGCGCTCGCCCCAGATGCGAGGCGACGAGTTTCGAACCCTGGCCGATACACGCTGCAGTCGACATCTCCAAGCTCCAAATAGGTCCCTCAATAAATTAATATTATTATATAAATAGTTAATCTATATAATTAACTATTTAATTATACTATTTATATATCTATTAATTAATTATAAATACGAAGCAATTGATTGATTTTATAAACTATACAATTAAATAATTTTATATGGTTTCTATAATATATATATAAATATATAGTTTATAATTTAATTAATATGAACCAAAAAAAACAACGAGAGATTCATGATTCGAAGGTGGGTGGTCACAGATAGTCAACGGCGATTGGTGGAGCGGTATCAGGACCGAGGAGTGCTCAAAGGTGGGTGGTCTCGGATAGTCAACAGCTATTAGCAACGCGGTATCGAGATAATACGAGGCAACAGGGCAACACTGTGACAGACAGTGACACGATGACGGGCGAAGGGGAGGAAAGCCCAAGAAATCGGCGAAACAAGGTCCAACAAGCAGAGCGGGAGCGTGCCAAAGGCGGCGTCGTGGTGTTAATGGTGATGGCGGACTATATAGTGGAAGCTAGGGCCACAGGGGGAAACAGCGGTGTGCAGCAATGGCATGGAAGAGTGAGATCGGAACACACAGAAATGACGTAGCAACACAGTGGAGATGGCAGATGAAATAGAGCGTGAACCGGCTGACTTTAGCGAAACGGAGACGCGGTTGGAAGGCACTGGAGACATCGCACTCAGGGAATAAGGCGCAGCACTGGCTGGCTCTAACACAAAATGGAGTAAAAGACAATTTTTAATCTACAAATTAACAGATAATAATATATATATATATATATAAGATAGATAGATAGATATATATATATATATAATATATATAATATATATAATATAAATATATATATATGTTATTAAAAAATTGAATGATGATGTTTAAAGAGAGGGCCCCTGCCTTAAATATGGCCTTGGGTGCCTTTTTGTGAAGGGGCATTATCTTTTGATCCTACTCTTCTTCCTAATTAAACCCTAATTATACATATTTAGTTTTTTTACATAACACCTAGCAACTAGAGAAAAAGTTTCATTGTAGTCAATACCTTCTTTCTTTGACTTGAAACAAGCTTGACCTTATGCATGTCAATATCTCTATGTAACAAACAAAGTTCATACTTCGCAATAATCTTCAGAACACTTGGAATACAAAGATGTCAATTGAGGATACAAGTATGTATATAAAATGTATGAATGAGAATATGATTTGGTTACAACTGAGGGTCCTATATATATACCTAGGTGGATACCCCATCGTAAACGGTCAAAAGACATCTTCAATATACTAATCATTATTAACTATTAACTACTAATTATGTATATTCATAACATCGCCTTCCTCTTCAGAAAAGCTTTGTCCTCAAAGCTTATTGTTGATAAGGCGTGTCATCTGTTTCTTTGTTTTGTAAACTATTTGCATCTTCCAGAATTATTCGAATTGTCATCTTCGACGATACAAGGTGATAGGATCCTCCGAGTGATAAACAAATTTGTCAGACTAAGAAGGGATCTAACCATCCTAAATCAATATTCTATGGAATCCTACGGATACTGGAAACTTGAGATGAACAGTTATCACAACACTGGATTATGGTAACATCGATATTCTTTGGAATATAAGTCACTTGTTTCTAACTTTCTGGTCTAAGTGATATGGATTTGCAGACTGGGTGAGATGTCTGCTTGTATGATTTGGGTGTCGATAAGGAGTTCTTGTGATTTGATTTCCCCTTATCCTATCTATGGCAATTTCTTGATTTACTTGAAGTATCTTATTTCCTTCATGCACTGAAGTCACTTGGTTAAACGTTGGATTTTCACTTGAAATTCCCATCATTTAAATTGCAACATCCGAATATGTTTTTACCTCAACTGGTTTATCATCTTCTTGAGTTCTGATATTGACAGGATCAATATTTGTACCTTTTTCTTTGGCTTGAACATCTAAAGATTTCAATGCTTCCTTCTTGATAGACTGTTGTACTTCGTTTTCCAACAACTTCTTTTCCTTCTTCAGCTTCTTAATTTGCATCAATAATTTCTCGTTGTGGTCCTTGAGACGAGTAACTTCTTCATTTTTGTTTGCTTCAATCTTTTCAAGTTCCTTCTGCATATCTTGCATTGCCTTCTAGTTTTCTTGAAGATTTACTTTTGAAATATTTTTATGTCTTCTGGTGTTACTAAATATGGCTTCAATGTAACATCCTGTAGCATTATTTTTTTCCTTTTGTAGGAAAATGTCAAAAACTTATTTTTTGTATTTAGGAAGGACCCTAGTGGTTCCATCCAGGGCAAACCCAAATGCATATCACTATCATCACAAAATAAGGTTTTAACAGTGAATTGTGAGACAAAGTAGTTTTCAATACTTAGTTGCCAATTGCTTATGTCATATTGGTTTTTATTCATCTAATCCATCGTTTCAACTTTCAATTATATTCAAATCAGGAATCACTAATTGGTTAGTACATTCAGTACTAACATAATTATTATCTTGAGTAGGATCAATAGAGATTATAATATCCTTTCCTACAAGTGATGCTTTCATTTTAAATACTGCACTAACACTTTTACTACAAGTTGTAGGAAATCTTCCATTACTGGTCTCCATTTCACTTTCGTTAATAATTCACAATATCTTTTAACTTAGACTTGATATTTCAAGGGTTATTTGTTATCTTATGTATATTATTTTTTTGTTTCTCTTTTTTTTTTAACTAGAAGGTTAAGATGCCTTCCAACCTTTTTATTTTTATTTTTTTTAATTTTATTTTATTTTTAAATAATTCTTTCAAGTTGTCATAATAATAATAACAATATATATATATATATATAGACACTCCAATTTCTTTTTCTTTTTTCAATTTTTAATTACTTTTGATAAGACCTTTTTCTAAAGTCACCTTTTGACTTGTTTAAAATTCCACTTCAATACTAAAATGTTTTACTCATTTATATAAGTCTGCCAAATCGAGTGGTTCATCATATGTTGTAAATAGATATTAAGTTATAATATTATCCCCCTACTTGAGATTTAATGAAACAGCAATATGACTAGCTAGCAACCAAATGGTACGAGTCACGTCTCTAAAAACAGCCTTTTTGATCTACACCTTACCTAATTGCTAAGCAAGTTGCAATGTGTTAATTTTAGTTAACAATGGTATGTTCTATGCTTAGCACAATTACTTCAATGTTCCTTTAGCAGCAAATTGACAACTTCAATTTAGTTTTCCAATAGCAATCACATTAATCACATTGACAGTGATTGTAGATAGAACATAAAATAAAATGCAGAAGACAAGCCAAGAGAGGACATCAGATTTGGTGGAGGTAAGGGAAAAACCTCAATGTGGGGAAAACCCTTTGATCAATTCTTATTATTATTATATCAAATGTTCAGCAAAGAGAGAGAGTACAAAAGTCAAAATTGACTTGCCAAATCAAAGTCAAAACAGCCCTGTCAAATCTGCAGTCAACTATAGTCAAACTCAACCCTAACCAGAAATTAAAAGATGGTCAAAGCAACAGTCAAACAATCCTCTTGAAGCTCGGTCAAACCCAGTCAAATTCGGACTAATAAGGTGGTCAAATTCAGCCCAAAACAGTCCTGAAAGATGTGGTCAAACTTGGTCAACTCTGCAGTCAAGTCTGCGGTCACCCCTACAGTCAACACTGGGGTCAAAGTGCCCAGAAATTCTCGGTTCCTGTGCCAAACTATACGGCATGCCAAAAACGAAATTTTCCCACAAAAATCACAGTGAAAGGATCAGTTAAAGTGCTCGGTCAATGCTGGTCAAACTCCTACAACAGTCCTGAAATTCGGCCCTGCAATTTTCCCAGAAAATTCATCCTTCTGCCACACGTGTAAGAGAGAGAAGATCTGCCCAATAGTTGTATGACCCAACGACTCGAGGCGAGAGAAGAAATGTGTGTGATGATGATGCCAAATGAGGTGAGAGGGCACTTGTATTTATACAAGTCACGTCCATTGGGCTTCATGAGCCTACATGATAATGTGGCCAACCTGAACAATTTGCACGTGTGGCCATAAAATCAAAAACACACTTCTACTTATTCAAATTAGATGATCTTTAAATCAATTTTGGTCCTCTCGAAAAGAGGAATTTAATGCAATCATCATCTCCATCAAATGAATTGTCCCAAGGTGGAATTTGGCCCTAGTTGCCAATTTTAACACGATGACAGTGATAAGTGTGAAATTTTTATCTATTGCAGTAACTAGAAATTATTCTTCTAACTGAAAATTTAACTATGCAATTTATTTTCTATGGCAAACAACGAATAAAATCACAACTGCAATTTCCACCATAAAAATGTTGCAGAAAATAAAATACTGAAAACTGAGAAATTCTAGCAGACACACAAGAATTTTAACACGATTATTTTTGGACAATTATCCCCAGAAAAACCCAATGCGAGAAAACAAATGCAGCAGATGAGGGTTTTATCATTATTCTTCAGCAGCAATTCTGAGTACAATAATTTAAATGCCCAACTAGCAATCTAATCTAAGGAAAATACTGGCAAAATTACTATGACAATTTTCTCTCACCCTACAGCTAATATTTGCCTCCGAAATTACCTCCCTAGCCTCTGTGTTGAGCCTCCTGCGTCACCCTCTACGCAGAGCTTCCGCTGACCCTATGAGAATTTTGGCCTTTCTTCGTTTGCCTCTTCCTGAGACTGGAAACCTTCTTCCCGGAATGCTACTATCCTCCTCTTCCACTTGCTACTCACCCTCTAACTCTATCTTCTCTATTGAGATACTACTGAGAAAATCGAACTGCCTGGGCACCAACAACCAAAATTAAAACATAATCGATGGCTAGGATCATTTTTTGATCCATCCATGTGAAATTCTAGATGATTCTCACCTTATTTCAATTAATTTGATTAATTAACCACATTCCCTAAGTTTAGACTTAGGGAATATCTAAAAAACAGTTAATAATCTAATTGAGACACTTCTAGGCGAGATTTGCGAGAATGATTTCTAGGTTTTGGAGATCTCATGTATTCTAGCCTCTCCACCAAATTTTGTGGTTAGAACTTAGAACACATCCGATGCTACAAAAACTAACAATAAGAAACAGAGGTGGCAAGGTAATGGCAGCGGATGCTTGCACAAATTTGCAAGGACAACACACAAGAAGAAATTGTTGCACACTATGGTGTTTCCTCTCTCTATTGCCACGATTTTCATCTTAGTGGCACCTTGTGCAGAGAACCCGCATTGTGTACGAGCCAAATCGCATAGCTATAACAGCATTGTGCAATAGCGGTGAATTGGATGGCGGTAACAGCGAGTGGTGAAAGAAACTAACTCATCGAGAGGCGTCTCCTGTTGAAAATAGTGTAACTAGGTTCGGTCTTCATTATGTCAAATTTTGTAACTATGTGTTTTTGTATCAAAGAATTATTTTTGCTCTAATTGAGAGCCCTAGACAAGTCATGTAAATGAAGACAGTCATGTATTATTGATCATGTAAATGTAATGAATGTAAGTCCTTCTAGATCATCAAAGAAATACTCCAACGTGTACCCACAAATTCATTGCAAGGAAACCGCTCAAAGAAAATTATGGAAGCCTTCCAGATTCATATCAGCGTAATTAATTAATTAATTAAAGGGACATGTCGGCCTAATCTAGGCTCACGTAGACTCAATGGTTGAGAGTAAGCCTATATATAGGCTATGTTTGGCTCCTCCAAAAAGGCAATTCATTCACACTCACTCACGAAGAGGGGCAGCAGTGATAAGGTCGAAGGAAGGAAGAGTAGTCGCAGCAAGTGAGGAGGTATGTTCCCTCATGCGAAGATATCAACGAGTTTGCTCTTACTCATGGCATTCAAATCCGAATTAGGGCTCTACATTTCATAACTCTATGGTTGGTTTGAAAGGTTGTTCTAGCCGCAAATACAAGGAGGAGATTGTTGTTGAAAAGAGAAAAGGTATCATAGGGCTAGAAGAGCCCAAACGCTATTCGCACATATGAATTCGTTCTGAAATCAAAGGGTTCTTCTCTCGTTGTTTTTTAACACTCAATGTTGTTGCCTTTCGAAGCCCTATAATCAAGCCCTAATCATTGATCTAACAATGTATGGAGGATCTACATAAAGTGCGAGGGTAGAACGAGGCTGGAAGAGCCTATTCGGAATTGGTGGTGCAGATTGTCATGCTCATTCACTGCAAAAACGCACAGTATGTTTGGGTACACGTTTGGAGGTATTGTCATTTGATGTTGAAGGCATTTCTGAGTCAATGTTTGGGCCATGTAACTTCTCAATAAAAATTCTATAAGAAAGAGTTCAAAGGGTTTTTCCTCTCAAATTTTGGAGAGGTTTTTGCCATGGCTTGGTGCCAATATCTTGTGATACTTGTGTATTTTGATCTTCTTGTTTTGGTAATTGTTTGAAGATGATAATAGAAAGAAGAAAAATCTCAAGCAGCAATCATAATTAAGAGAAATTGAATAATTCAGATTGAATATTTATTAACTATTAATTATTGATCAACAATATCCTTATGCTTAAGCACATACGGCTACTGAGTATGAGGCTTTGATAAAAATTCAGATGTGGAATGGGTTGGCATGTATGGATTTTGATTAGAGCCTCATACTCAATAGCCATACTTGCTTCCCATTTAAAGGACTTATGGCCTCATAATAAGTAGAGGGGCCTCTAGCAATGTCAACCTTGGTTAGAAGAGCTTATGTGGTAAACAAATGTCGATGAGGACACAGTTCACCTTTAGGAAGGAAATTGGCAGTGTTAAAACAATAGATAACACCAATGTTCCACCAAGTTTCCGAGATAGGGGGCGTAGGAACAGGGAGACGCACAAGTGGGATGTGTGGGAGCACCCCAAATTTTAGGGAAATTCAAGGGGGATGGGGGGACGCAAGGGTGTATATATATAATATATATATATATATATAATATATATACACACATGATTCAAATTAAATAATGAAATAATTGATTCTGACATCATAAACGATTCAATGAAATAGAAATAGTAAAATATTGTACATACTGATTAAATTCATAATTTATTATTCTAGGATCCAATTAGTACCAAGCAAAATAGTAGATACTAAAGTCTAAAGATTGGAATAGTAAATTGAAATTACTCAAACTTAAAAATAATAGATAGTGACAAATCAAAGACTTGGTGTAAGGTCATCGGTATCTAAAGTCAAGACTCATAAGTTAAAGCTAAAAATGAACAATGGACAATGAACCAATGTCATCAGAACTAGACCAGACTGGTGATGGAACTAGTTATCAAACTGGTCAACCCCAAAACTGGGAATTGGAAAAAAAAAAATAGGACCAAAAAATTGGTCGACCAAACAACACATATATATTCAAACTTTGAAGAAAAAAATGCAATTATTCATGTGCATCCATATGAATCGAAACCATTATAAACAAATATGCAAAGTTTCTCATATATATAGAAACAATGCATATAACCAAAATACCACCAAGTGTAATCCATATTTGAACCAAAAATACATCAATAAAGAGGCTCTGGATGTTTATTTTACTAGGGCACAGCTAGAATTATTTTTTTCTTCTACATGATAATTACTTCCAATGAACAATTAGCATTAATTCCACATAACATTCATCTGAAATCATTAGGTAGTTATACAGAAGAAAATATCAACCATTGAAACATGAAAGCGCAGTAAAAATAACCATGAGACAGGAGGCACGAAAATTAAGCTCGAGGCCAAGGCAAAACCCACAAGAGGAAAACCTAGAAATTCTTCCTTATGAGAGAGAGACAGAGTTCAAGATACATCAATACATCAAAAACATCATCAAGATAATAACCAAACCAATGCCAAGAATAAGAGAGATCCCAAGCAAAGTCCCAGCCTTCCTTCCTTCAAATTTTGGCCTCCTCCTTCTACTCCCAACTTCACTAGATCAAAGCTCAATGATAGATAGATCGGTGTGTACAAATGGGGAGAGGATGTCTCCTATTTATAGACTTAAAGAGGAGGTCGAGTGGGTGCCTCTTAGGGGCCCCACTGACCTAAAACAATTTGAGGCCGATTTATAGAATTTTGGGAGGGAAAACATAAATTCAAATTTGGAAATTTAATTTTATTTTCTCCCTTTTATTTTTATTAATGGAAATGTCGACCATGGCTACAATTTTAACACTAGATGGCCTATATAGTCCAAAAAATTCATGCTACGAATAATATTGGATCACCCTCTAAGCATTAAAATAAGATACAAAAAGCTTTAACATGTGTAGTTGAGATTTTGTTTGAGTGGTAGGTACAATTTTACTAGGGTCATGAACAGGAGTTCAATAATCAATGCAACCAACATTGAGGTACATAGAGAGCATGGTGTTGTTGATTAAATGCTAGTTCCAAACCCTCATACATGATAGAGTCCAATGGAAACATTGCAATCCCCCCAATCCCGAAATCCTGAAAATTGTAAAGTCTGTTGGATTTTGACTGGGATCTAAAATTCTACTTTCTCCATATGAAATCCAATGAGATCAAAACCACTCTCAAACATCCTGAGTCAATTAATGATAATCTTAAAAATTTAAGTAGAAGGATGACTTTCACTTTAAGTATTTAACATTACCACTAATTACATAGCATTAGTAGGTCCCTAGCATTGAATATTAGGCTTCCCCCCTCATAAATTATTGTTTTCAAGCAAAATTAGGGGGACACGCCTAGCCATTTCTGAGGGCGGAAGCCCACAAGCACCCTTTTTGGGGAAACATGTCCCCCATATTGAGAAAATGTTTCCTCCTATCCCAAGTTTTCCCAAAAGGGGGACGTGGGGAAATGTTTCCCCAAGCATCCCCCTGCCTCAAGTATGTGAGATATGAGGGTGGGCGCACCCCACCATGGGGGAAGTGTCCCCATGGAACACTAGTCAAAACACATTTTGACATAGGACTCGGCCCTTCTAGAGTAGATGGAGGAATATCTTCAACATTTTTCAGATGCACTATAGGTGCAATAAGAAGTGCAATCATTACAAAGGAAGAGACTTCAAGTGAGTTAATAATAACTCACCATTAATGTCATTCTACTTGTTATTGTAGAAAGAGTGTTTAAGGAAACACTTTATGAGAAGAATCATCATAATAGTGTGGGGAAGAGAGATCCACTAAAACAATCTACAAAACATATGTAGAAAGTAGTAAGAAATATCCCAGTGCATCATAAGAAAGGACCTCACTCAATATCACATCCCTTCATTCTATTACTTGATGAGTGGAGGGATCATATTAAGCCTTAGAAATTTTAAGTGTAACCTATAAAATACAACAATGATTTTAGTGTTCCAATTTGCTTTGCTTTTCCTTGAGAATAGGGGGCCATCCACTTGATTTAAAATGTGAAACTTAGGGGTTGCTGCCTTACCATTTCTCATATGCAGTCACACTTGGAACTACAGAAGTGAGAAACGTGTTGATGATATGAGTTGCACAAACAATTTTCTTCACCCTAGAAATTTGTCTCCATTTCTTTGATTGAAGCATACATCAAACCATGCTCAAAGTTGCTTTATCTGTTTGGACGGCTACTTCCCCATCCTATGAAAGAGTCCTGTGCGAAGGGACCTTGTGATCTTTGAAAAGTCTTTGAAAAATTCTGCTCAATTTTGCTAATATTGGCATTGGGATAAAATCGATAAGAGTCCCGAAACCAAAAAAAAAATCTTAAAAATCAGGAAAATATAGATAAAAATCAGCAAACATCGGCAATATTTAACGAAAAAAACAAAACAAAACAAAAGATAAAAAGTGACTTAAGGCAAAAGAAAATTGACTTGCAATTTTTACAACTTTATTCTCATTTTACTCTGATTTTTACGATTTTCTCCTAATTATTTTGGACATATAAAATCAGCAATTTTTTCAGCCAATAAAATCGTTGCCTGAAAAAATCATGATGTGGTGATGTTATCGCGATGTTTGCAACATTGGTTCTACTAGTAGAAACATCTCCATAACCAATCATGACACACTTGATCTTTGTCTTAGCTTGATTCTCCACTAATAGTTTGAAATCCTTTAATTTTCCAAAAGATCATGTGTAAGACAAGAAATGTAATTAGAAAAAATAGGTATTTAGCCCCACCAAGAGACTGAATGATCAAAGGTCCACAAATATGAATATGAACCACTACAAGAGGCTTAGATGCATTGTAATGCCTCAATCTTGTGTTGATTTTTCAAGGAGAAATATGATCTTCAAATCTGATAATTACTTTCCAATGATTTCCTAATCAAGTTGCTTATATCACATATATCATTAAGCGATTATACATAGAAAATATCAACAATAATGCAATAATGATAGTAGGATCATAAAGAGACAACCAAACACAAAGAGACACAAATTTTTACCCTGGGAAAACCCTAACTAGGGAAAAACCCAGCAATCTTCTCTTAGGAGAAATTATTCAATTCAGCAAAGGTACAATCTGATTTCTCCCAAACTGACTAACAGAATCCACACAAGTCAAACCTGGTCAAACAAAAAGAAATTCAGCTTTATGCCTCAGCTAGTCAACTCTAGTCAAACAGGCCAAAATTCGGCCTCCTACAACTGCCTCAGGAATTCGGTCAACTGCGCTCAAATTGATCAGAAACATACCCAGAAAATCCCAATCAAACATTCTATTGTTGTGGCCACACGTGTAAGGTAAAATGATGGTCAACGTTAGTCAAATACTAGACAAATTCGGCTATAATAGAAAAATCGTCTTCCTCAGGAAACTCGGCCTCTTCCTTAGTCCTCTTCGAAAGTGTGAGATAGATGAATGTTTAATGTTAGTGAATGATGAAATCAGGGCTAACGCCCTTTTATAATGAATTAGGGTGACCCAAGTAGTGTGTCCTTATGCTAGGCCAACCTAACTTTTGGATGTTGGAAATATTAAGAGGGAGATGAACCAGTATTCCTTAGCAATTAGTAACTTATTAATCTTTTCAGAGCATTAAATGTTATTAGCATCAGATAAACATAAGCATTCATCAACACCATTCAACAATGCACAATAATAAAGACAGTAGACACAGATTTTTAGGTGGAAACCCCTCCAAGACAAAAACCACTGAACAATTCTTAATATTTGTCTTTAAAATATTTACATCAAGTTGTCAACTCCAACTAAAGGAGGCTCCAACCTATAGGACGCTCCTACACCTTGTTTACCAGCTACAACCAAAAGGATGCTCCAACGCCCTTCTTTTCAGGCTCCAACCTAGCGGATGCTCCAACTACCTGTTTACCAGCTCCTACTGGACGGACGCTCCAACGCCCCGTACAGGCTACAACCTACCCTAGCAACACCTTGTTTCCCTGAAGTGTTCTCAAGCTCCAACCTGAAGGAGACTCCACTCTTCTGCCTTGCACCACCCTAATCAGTGGGCGGACCACATTTCACAATTTTCAAACAAACCAAAATTCGGCCTCCTACAACTACCTCAGGAATTCAGTCAACTGCTCTCAAATTGATTAGAAACGTACCCAGAAAATCCCAATCAAACAATCTATTGTTGTGACCACACGTGTAAGGTAAAATGATGGTCAACATTAGTCAAATACTGGACAAATTCGGTTGTAACAGAAAAATCATCTTACTCAGGAAACTCAACCTCTTCCTTGATCCTCTTCAGAAGTGTGAGATAGATGAATATTTGATGTGAGTGAATGATAAAACGAGGGCTAATGCCCTTTTATAATGAATTAGGGTGACCCAAGTAGTGTGTCCTTATGCTAGGCCAACCTAACTTTTGGATGTTGGAGATATTAAGAGGGGGGTGACTCAGTATTTCTTAGCAATTAGTAACTTATTAATCTTTTTAAAGCATTAAATGTTATAGCATCAGATAAACATAAGCATTCATCAACACCATTCAACAATGCACAATAATAAAGACAGTAGACACAGAGATTTTTAGGTGGAAACCCCTCCGTGACAAAAACCACTGAAAAATTCTTAATATTCGTCTTTAAAATATTTACATCAAGTTGTCAACTCCAACTAAAGGAGGCTCCAACCTGTAGGATGCTCCTACATCTTGTTTACCAGTTACAACCGGAAGGATGCTCCAATGCCCTACTTTTTAGGCTCCAACCTAGAGGATGTTCCAACACCCTTTTTACCAACTCCAACGCCCTATACATGCTACAACCTACCCTAGCAACACCCTGTTGCCCTGAAGTGTTCTTAGGCTCTAACCTAAAGGAGACTCCACTCTTTTGCCTTGCAGCACCCTAATCAATGGGCGGACCACATTTCACAATTTTCAGAATGGATCCACCTGTGCTCGATATCAATATAAAAGAAACTACAAAACAATCTTTGTCAATCAAATTTGTCTTTTCTCGATTTGTGCATCAAACCCTAGCTTTACTACTCATCTATTTGCAAACCCTGCATAAATAATTCTACCAAAACCTCGTCTCAACATGTATATGTCCCTGTCAAAATAGTAGCATCATACATCACTGAATACAAATGTCAGGTTCATAGATTGTATAAATTTTGCAGCCAGTCCAATCTCAGTGACATAAACCCTGCTCAACATGTAGACCCTAGCAGCAAAACCTATCATCAATGCTCAAACACTAGTAGTGTGACAAATTAGATATTTATGTCATTCTGCTATCTCAAACCCTAGCTACTCAGATCAGCCATATGCAAGTAAACTGACAACTCCAAAAATAGTCCTACAAAGTCATTGTTGTCAACACATTTAGCTCATTACAGGCATCATACCCTGATTCTCCAACTACAAAATAATCTATGTTCCCAATATCTATATCAAACTGTAATGGGTGCAAACTCTGGTAGAAACCCTAGGTTTATCGACATTGCCAAATAATCACGATAATCACTTTAACAAAATCTATCTTACAATTTGGATCTCAATGCTTCTTCTATATCTTGATTTGGTTAGATGATAACTTCAAAAACCAATAAAAGTCATTACAAACTACTAAATGATCAACATAATGCTTATTTTCAAGTCCATTATACAATTTGGTCTTTTCTGGTAATAATGCAACAAACTGCCCACCAAAGCTTATTTTAAACTTATATTTAAATCTATCGACATACCTTTTTGGATATTCATTCACATATCAAATTTGATGGGGTTGGGCACATGGTTTAGTGAGATTAACATATTATGAGATGGGCTTTTACAAGTCACATTATCCAACAAGTGTTGTGGTTCAACTTCTACTAGTCATTCACCATACGATATACATAAAATACTCTATATAAAATTGCATATAACACGCAACGGAATTGATCTTGCAACCATGCTTACCAATTTCACTACCCAGTTGTTCCTACAACGTTATGATTTGGCTCATATCATCAACCCTAGAAGTGGAATTGAAAACTTGCGAATGCATAGAGGCATCAACATCGAGACTTGATCCTGCAACCATGAATTTGCATTCAATATAGTGGGCAGTTAAATCTATTGAATCGTTGCAATTGTCGATAATTTGGTGGCATATCTGTAATACTGCCAATATGTTTATATCTCTGTATACTACTCAAATGATAGCTTTATATATATATATATATAATATAATATATTATTATATTATATTATATATATATATTGGCGCCACATATATATGTGCAATGCCACGTGATTGAACATTTCAGAACTTGTCCTTAGTAATTAAGACAATGGACTTGAATTCTGACCACGAGATCTAATGTAGTGATCAATCCGATTTTTTGTTATTGCAGTGAATTCGCTCAAAAGAAAGTATCGGGGACTCTCCAAAACGAGATGTCGTGTCACCTCAGAAAAGGAATGTGTTAAAGCTCTACGGGCATAAGTATCTCAAAGAAAACTCGCACTTGAGAATTGATTCTGGGTCAGCCTCAAAACATGTCAAGGAACCAGACCACGTTGCCTCCTATTCAAGACGAAATAAGGCCTCGACACCTATGGCTTCCATAGGGCTTATTGCTGCCCTATCACAGGTTACTCTTGCTGTTATCGCAAAAAAAATTGTGTCCTTTAATTGTAGTTTCCTCAAGGCTATTCCGGCCCACAAACAGATTATAGTCTCAGAACCAGCTCGGATACGTAAGACTTACATCAGAAACTTCAATAGAGAAAAAATAAAAATAAACTTTAATGCCCTTAAGTTTGTTGTTCTCGGCCTCTTCATTATGTTCCTCAGCCTCGAAAGATCTACAATAGAATACATTGATGCAAGGAGGAAGCATAGGTCCAAATATATAGTGATAAGGGGCTTGATAGGAGGGCCAACATGCCCATACAAGGATGAAGCCGACTTGTAGAGAGGAGGGCAAACTAAATTCAAAATTAAAATTTTGAATTTTAATTTAGAGCTAAAAACCCCAAATGGATAGGATCAACATAAGATACCATGATATGCATTTTTGTTGATCCCGAGAATAATGTTATCCCTTTATTTTAATAAAGTTTCCTTTTAAACTTTGACCATGGAAAAAACTAATTTATCCCCTTTCTTCAACTTACAATAAGCATCGTAGTCTAACCAATAAAATAATGCCACATCATCTTCCCTTGGGGTTTTTCCCACAAGACAGGGTTGCCATTTTCCAACAAGCATAATTCTCAAACCATGAAGGTTCTCGTGGCATGCCACATACCACCGGAATCGGCTTGACGAGGACAATCCAAACACAATGATCTTGAGATTCAAATCACTAACCTTCATCCATAAAAACCTCGGAAAATGCGGAGCTACTAGGGTTTCTAGTCATCCTTTCATTGGAGCTTCCAACTAATGCAATCGAGACAAATATTAAGAGTGTTCAACATCAGATGTTGACATCAATGACAACATCATTCAACAATCTCCCCCTTTGTCAATGATGGCAACACATACTCCTTTTGCAAGTACATCTCCCCTTGACTTATGCCTCGATCTTCTTCTCCTGATTTCTCTCCCCCCTATGACATCTGTAGAAATTTACAAGGTAAGTTCCTCAGATAGAACACCAAAGGACACCGCTCACAAACAGATCACAGATCAATACACCAGTATTCTTGACATGGTTAAAACCCTCAAAGAGGGAAACAGTCCATGGCCTGAGCCAACGCACCGACTTCAGCCAATTTATTAATGTAAAAGAAAGAAAATTTACATAAGCTTCTCTCATGAACGGTCACCTAACAAATGACCCTCCATGCTCTTTAAATAGAGATCATGGACCAATCAGGTGTTAAGCCACGAATCAAATATCAGCAATATCGAAGAGAGAATGAACCGTCGGATCACTTCATGTCTAGAACATATCGTGATCGTCGGATTGTAAGTTACAAAAAGTACAAACTAAAGAAACACACTTTACTTAACCAATAGACCAAGTTGTACTTAATTATTTCCTATGTGTCGGAATATCCTGACATCCCCCCTTAAGAACAACTTGGGATAGGATTGAAGGATGTACAAAGATGACACAATAGGAGAAGGAAGGAGGCATTAGAGCCTATCCACCCTTAATAAACTTTGCCTCTGTGAGAGCCTTTGTAAAGATGTCTGCAACTTGACCATTGGTTGAACAATAGTGCACTTCAAGAACATGGTCATGAATGAGCTTTTTGATGAAGTGCATGTGTAGTTCAATGTGTTTGTTGCACTAATGTTGGACTGGATCTTTGAATAGTTGAATGGCACTTTGATTATCATACCAAAGTGTAGTCGGATGTTGCTGCTGAAAACCAAACTTTGACAGGATCTGACAAAGCCACAGGGCTTCCTTACTAGCTTCAACGGTGCCACAATACTCTACTTCTGCTGAAGAAAGAGAAATGGCACTTTGTTTCTTGCAAGCCCATGAAATAGGTCCAGAACCAAAAGTGAAGATATAACCTGCAGTAGACTTCGATCATCAGGGCCACCAGCCCAATCAGAATCAATGAAACCAACCAATAGAGGAGATGCTTCTGCACTGTAATGAATCCCAAACTGAACTGTACCTCGAACATAACGAAGTATTCTTTTAGCTTCTTTCCAATGACTTTCATGTGGGTTTTGCATAAACCGATCAACAAGGCCAACAACAAAGGAAAGGTCATGATGCATATGGGTTAGATATAAAATATTTCCAACAAGCTGATGGTATAAGGTTGCATCAACGTCAGGGGAGGTACAAGTGAAGTTTGGGTTCAGACTAAAAGGGAGAAGGGGTTGGCTTACAGTCTTCCATGTGAAAGTGGCATAGAAGATGACAAGCATACTTGGACTAGGAAAGGGAAATACCTTCTTTGGGTTGCAAGACTTGAAGACCAAGAAAATAATGCAAGTGTCCTACGTCTATCATTTCAAACTGCTTTTTAAGGCTGACTTCACATGGTTTATAAGGTTGGGATCACTACCAATAAGGATAAGATCATCAACATAAAGAACAAGAATGATAAGAGACTTACCCACTTTCTTAGTGTAGACAATATTGTCAAAATGACACTTAAAAAAGCCAATATCTAAAAGAAAGCTATCCATTTTGGCATACCAAGCCCGAGGGGCTTGCTTGAGACCATAAAGGGATTTCTTAAGCTGACATACAAGGCTGGAGTCTGTTTGTATAAAGCCATGAGGTTGTTCCATATAGATTTCTTCATGCAAATCCCCATGCAAGAATGCAAATTTAACATCCATCTAATGGACTTCCCATTTGAAAGAGGCAGGAAGGGAAAGAACAAGGCAGACAGAGTTCATTTTGGCAACAGGGGAGAAGGTTTCAGTATAGCCAATGCCTTCAACTTGTGAAAAACCATTAGCAACAAGATGAGCTTTATGTTTATCAACTTTTCCATTTGGTCCAAACTTGGTTCTATAAACCCATTTGCATCTAGCAAGTTTTCATCCCTTTGGAAGAGGAACAAGGTCCCATGTATCATTCACCAATAATGAATGATATTCTTCATTCATAGCTGCATCCCAATTTGGATGGCCTGAAGCTTCTGCAAAGGTGTCAGGATCATAATTTTCTAAAGCTTGAGCTAGTAAAGAAGAGGCCCTATCAAACTAAGAACTTGTACGACATTGATCTGTAGGATCATCTGCAAGAGCACCTGCTGCATCCCGAGTAGTGCTGACCCATTTTGGACGCTAAGGAGCTGAAGCAGGATCCCGAGAAGGTGGGGGTGGGAATTGTCATCCTCGCTGTCATCATCTAAAGAAGGAATATTTTCAGAAGTAGAAGGGATAGAGAGAGGTGGCACACCCGCCGAACTAGGCTCGCAGGCCGATATATTTTCAGCAAACTTTACATCTCTTCTAATGATAACATTTTTGGATTTAGGTTGAAGAAGTCTATTCCTTTAACATCTTCAAAATATCCAACAAAAATACATTTTTCACTCTTAGGTTCTAAGGCTTAATGTTCCTCATCTCGAATATGGGCCTATGCTTCACTTCCAAAAACACGAAAGTGACTTACATCTGGTTTAATTGAGCTTCATGCTTCTTCTGGAGTGATATTCTTTGAAACCTTAGTAGGAGTGCGATTTACTATGTAATTTGCGCAGTTAATTGTTTCTGCGCAAAAATTAAGACTAAGTCCTTTAAATTGAAGCATACAATTAGCCATTTCCTTTAAGGTGTGGTTCTTTCTTTCAGCTACACCATTTTGTTGTGGAATATATGGAATAGTGTGTTGCAATTGAATTCCATGCTCAATGCAAAAGTTGACGAATTTGTTAACATATTCTCTGCCATTATCAAATCTTAGCTTAAGAATTTGATATCCAGATTGTTTCTCAACAAAGGCCTTATAGGCCAAAAACATGTTAAAGACTTCACTCTTGAGTTTTAGGAAGTATACCCAAGTGCGTCTAGAGAAATCATCAATGAAAGTTAAGAAATACTTGTAGCCAGAGAATGAAACAACTGGAAGTGGATAAATCACTATGCACAAGCTGTAAAGGGGTTGAGGCATGCCAAGAGGCACGTTTTTCAAAACTATCTCGATGATGTTTTCCTAGTACACATCCAGAACAAAACACCATATCTGCAAGATACCATAGGAAGACCTGTCACCATATTTTCTTTAAATAGAGTTTGAAGGGAGCGATAGTTTAAGTGACCAAATCGCTCATGCCAAAGTTTGCTCACTTCATCATTATGAGCAACAAATACCGAGGGAAGAGTTGAGGACCCAAAGTTGTTAAACTTATACAACCTTGTAGAATCATCAGCAATGTCAGCAGCTAAAATCTGTCTAGGATCTCTTAGGTCCTTAGATACAACATCATGAGGTGAGAATTCAACGGTTTTACCTTCACCTGAATGAGATATTTGATATACAGATAAAAGGTTGCAGGATAAGGTAGGAACACATAATACATCATTAAATTGACCATTGTCTAAATGAATAGTTCCAATCCCTACAACACTAAGAGATCTATCATCACCAACATATATATTTTTGGTGTTACAATCATTTAAAGAAGAAAACATGGCTTTATTTTTGGCCATTGATAAGAAGCTCCAGAATCAATGGAACCCACTCATGAGAATGAGTGAGAAGAAGAAGATACATTTAGTGCATAACCAGACCGAGATGCTTGACAACCACATGCAGAAAGTGCAATTCCTAAAGATGAAGTTGAAGTTGAAGAGTGCTCCAAATGGATGTTATGCTTCTTCATGGATGCTTCCAAGGCTTCCATCTTCTTAAAGCATTTGGATTCTAATTGGCCATCACGATTACAAAAGTTGCAATATCTATCAATCTTATTCCCTTTGTTTTTAATCATTTTTTTGAGTTGATTTTTCATTTTGAGACCGAAATGGCTTAGGACCCTTGTTTGGTTTAGGACCATTATTTTTAGGATGATGCTTCTTAGGATTCTTTGAACTTGGTTGTTGTTGGGCTGCTAAGGCTTTCTTAAAAGAGTTTCTAGTATTAAGAAGACCAAGATGTAAGAGTTTTTCTTGTTCTCTTATGAAAGAATCACAAAAGGCATCAAGATTCAAAAGAGGGGGACTTGTAGGCTTGTCCTTGAGAAATAAAGGCTTCTTTAGTAGAATGGAAAGTAGAAACAAACACAAAGCAAGACAGTCCTAACTTAGTAAGAATAGAATAGATAAGGCTACCATCTTCTTTCTTAACCTTAACACCTTCCAAGAGAAGATTAAGGGTCTTGAACTTGGATTAAAAATCTTCAATGGAAGAAAAATTATTCGGGTCCAACGTAAGTAACTCATTTTCGAGTTGATGGGCTTTAATTTCATTTTTAATTCCAAAAACTTTATCGAGTTGTTTCATTGCTTCATCCGAGGTATCAATTTCTGCGATATGGAATCTACGGTCTGGAGAAATAGACATCCCTATCAACCCATGTGCTTGATCTTGCTTATTTTCCCATTTGGCTTGTTTATCTTCATCTTTAGGTTTAGACTTTTGGCCTGAGGCTATTCTATAAAGACCTTTACTTCTAAGTAAATCCACAATGTAGGATAGCCATTGAAAGTAGTTCGTGCTGTCAAGAATAACTAGGCATGGAATTTCCATTTTAAAAGAAATTGAAATTGTAAATGTTGAAACTATGTGTTTCAATAGAAAGATCTCGAAAAATTAGGCCGCTTAAAAAAAAAACGACTCTGAAAACGGCGTCTGGATGAAGAAGTTATAGCTTTTTGAAGAAAAGTTGTTGAAGATGCCAATGAACTACGTGAATGTTGGGAAGTGAATGACAATGTTATATTTTAAAAAAAATAAAAAATCCCCCCTTTCCAAACTTGATCTAACTAACTCACTTAAAAAAAAAAAAAAAAAAACTTTATGTGACCCACTTTTATAAATAAGTGAAAGTCACTATTACAATGGGACTTTATGAACTATTCACTAAATTGTAACTTAAATAAAAAATAAAGTGACTTTAGAATTAGAAATGACTCACTTTTTATAATGGGTGAAAACACTTTTACATAAAGTAATTTTAAAACATAAGTTACATGTGCTTTTTGAAAAAGTTACTCAACAAAAAAAAAGACTTGAACCCAAAACTTCTATTCTCATAAAGTAACTTTGGACCAAGTGAACTAGTTTAAAACATTAGTAATTTTTGGAAAAAAGGAAGGGGATTTTTTTTGCTCACTGAAGCTTTGGAGTGAGTGCTTACTTGGAAAACTTTTTTTTGCCTACAAACCAAAAAAAAACCACACAAACCAAAACGAACACGCAAAAGAAATCCAAGCCTTACGGCTTAAAATTAGATTTGGCCGGAAACTATATATTTTCCTCAATGTTTCTGGTTTTCCGAGATCGCATTAAAGCACAGCGGAAAAAAGCATACACAATGAGAAAAATCCTTCTTTCTATTTCTGGTTTGCCCAGATCGCACAGAGTTGCAGGGCAAAGAGCATACGCAGAAATGAAAGATATAGATCTGTTAATAAAGAACAAAGAGATAAATAAACTGAAATAAATAGAGAGATAAATAACTAAAACTGCAAATAAAGATTGTATACCTCCAGATCTTAAAAATGAAGTAGCTAGGGCTACCGGAAACCTTTTCGCGTGAAACGAAAGGGGTTCCTCACTGGAACAGATACTCCTAACACAATAGAGCAATCCTCTCAGACTAAAAGCAGTTAGAAACAGTAGATCTACAAAACGACAGTTTAATGCATTTGTACCAACTTCAGATTTGAATCACCAACGGATGCAACTCTCAAATGGCTCTGATACCATGTAGGAATTTACAGGGTAAGTTCCTCGGATAGAACACCAAAGGACACTGCTCACAAACAGATCACAGACCAATACACCAGTATTCTTGACATGGTTAAAACCCTCAAAGAGGGAAAATGTGCATGGCCTGAGCCAATGTGGCCACTTCAGGCAATTTATTGATGTAAAAGAAAGAAAATTTACATAAGTTTCTCTCATGAACGGTCACCTAACAAATGACCCTCCATACTCTTTACATAGAGATCATGGACCAATCTAGTGTTAAGCCATGGATGAAATGTTTGTAATACCAAGGAGAGAGTGAACCGTCGAATCACTTCATGTCTAGAACATATCGTGACCGTCAGATTATAAGTTACAAAAAGTACATACTAAAGAAACACACTTTACCTAACTATACACTAGACCAAATTGTACTTAATTATTTCTTATGTGTCGGAATATCCTAACAACATCAATGGCAAAGGGTGACTCCCCCTAACAATCTACATGCTAATTGTAACATACCGTGGCTCCCCTTGACAGAATGCCTTCCTCTATCTTTTTGGAAGATGTTTGTCTACTTCAAAATGCCCTCCTCAATACTTGTTGCAACAACCTGTCTCCTCCTGACATGCTATGTTTCATACGGATTGCCACAGCTGTCAATATAAATCCACGACATGGGACCTTTTGTGATTTTTTCAAGGATAGATCTTTAAAAACACAATTGTTGCTGCATAGACTCCCTCCTTTTCAATGTTTACAAGGAGTCAACATGCTAAACTTTTCAGAATAATGCGTGAACTAGCTCTTGAGCCAGATCATTGTGAATTTCAACATCTTCCATCGAAGATTCATCATGCCCTTTTGCCTTTACAAAACCTGAAAGCATGATTATTGAGACTCTCATTCTCTTAGAGGAGTGGATAGGTATCCAAGACAAGAGTGGTCGAAAAGGACTAATACTCTTTGAGGATTGGGAATCCAAGATAAGAATAGTACTAAAAGGACATGCCTAGTGAACAACCGAATGGGATATGTACCTTGAAGAGGTAGTGCATATCTCACGTAAAGCCTCCCAGCATTATGCTCTTGTATAAGAAAGAGCTTGTCACGTTAAGGGCTTACTATGTTGACAATGTTGATCATGATGTTGATGCTTTAAGATGGCTTTCCAATCCGGCTTTGCTTATGAGAACTCTTCAGTTTGAGAATATCCTTGTATCGGGTGTACAATTACGAATACCTCCAAAATGTAACTAGTTTTGGTCTTCATAATTGTCAATGTACTCAAGTCATTATGTATATCTTATGTTACAAGAAAAAGAAGAAAGAAAAATATTATTTCAAGAATGGGTTTTTCATGCTCCTTTTTGATGGTCATTTAGGTCAAGCATGTTCTTCATGCTTCTAAGGTTTTTCATGTAGAAAAGAATATTTTTCTTGAGTCAAGAAAGTCCTTGTCAATTGTATACGACACTATTGGGCAAGATGTAACATGAAAAGATATTATTGTAGAGTCTGGAAAGTCCTTATGAGCCTTTAACCACAAGTAAGCCCTGCTAGTGACAAGTCAGCCTAGAAGAAGCTATCTAACCTCATGGAAAGGCTATATATACAAGCAGCTTTGAACTCATTCATCACCAATTCGATCATCTCAAGAAAGAAATTCAATCTGAGGCAAAGAACAAGGAAGAAGTTAGAGTGAAGATCAAAGAAGCAAGGAGTCAAGAAAGTCTGTTGTTTGGCCTTATTTTCTCACACATCCAAAGGTTAGGGTTTCTCCGGGGAGGCTGAGAATTGCAAATCTGAATTGCAGGAGGCCGAATTGCATATCTAAGTTGCGAGAGGGTCGAATACTCTAACTTGAGCCTAACTCTTGTTGGCCCTGGAGGCATTGGCTTTCTTAAAAGAAGAACTCTCGAAGGATTGACACGTCCCAGAAATTAGGGTTTCAGCAACTACTACAAGGCCAAATATTACAAGACAAATTCGCAGGTTCGACACTGGGATCTGAAGTTGAAGCTGGAAGTTGGTTGAGAAAGGAGTGACCTTTGTCGACTTAGTTGATATTTGACCTAATTGGAAGGGTCTCTTGGAGGGCCAACTTGGTGCTTGGAGGACTTGGTCTAGGGTTTTGGTTCTTGGTTTTCTCATTTGAAGAATATTCTATTAGAAGAGAAGAGATTACTTTTGGGTTTTCCCCTTGGAGGGGTTTTTCCCTGGCTTGGAGCCTAATACTTGTCTCCATTGTCTTTATTGTTTTTGCTCTTGATAATTGTTTGATGAAAAGATCTAATAAAGAAAAACAATAAGATAAATAAATTTCACAAGCAATTATTAAGCTTAAGGAGAAATTGAATTAATAGTTTCCCTACTGCATTCTCCAACGAAGATTTCTTTGAAGAATTCAGTGGCAATGTTGATGGAGCAGTTTATTTTGCAAACAAGTCAAAACTCAAGCCATCCAGGCTTGGCACCATCAGGCTCAAAACTGCCTCATCTCCCTGAATTTCTTCTACATCATGTTCTCTCTCTCTCGGAGTTGCCGAGATACTTGCTATCCTTAGGTTCACATCCCCACCAGCAAGGACACTCCTTTCACATGTTTAATGGCAAAGTTGAGGTAAGAAAAGCATCAAACAACTCACCTGTCATGACTAGGATAGAAGAAGAAAGACTCTTGAAGCTGCAAGGAAACTATGCTCATGCACAAAACTTTGCATACAAATCTCAATATGACGAAGGTAAACTACCATCTAGTCTCTTATGGCATGCTAGATTTGAACATCTGAACTATGACAGTCTACATTTATTGAAGAGAAATGGTGTTACTAGTTTGCCCGTCATTCCTAGGAAACTTAAGCAATGTGATGCTTGTATCTTAGGAAAACACAGCAAATAGTCTTTTCATGATTCTCATTTTGGAGCACAGAGAAAGCTTCAACTGATTCATTCTTACTTGTGTGGCCTTATGCATGTTCCCTCTGCAAATGGAAATAAATACATGATGACTTTTATTGATAACTACACCATAATGTTTTGGGTATATATGTTGAAGAACAAATCTAAAGCTTTTGAATCTTTCAAAAACCTTCAAAAACTTTCATGCATGGATTGAAAACAGTACACAATCTCATATTGGCTCTATTCGTACTAGTAATGGAAAAGAATATACTTCAAATGAATTTGAAAACTATCTTTGTCAACATGGGATCAAACATTGTTAATTTTAGTTAACAATGGTATGTTCATGCTTAGCACAATTATTTTAATGTTCTTTTAGCAGCCTGGCAACAATTTCCAATTTAGTTTTCCAATAGTAATTACATTAACCATAAATAGTAATTGTAGATAGAACATGAACAATAAAATGCAGTAGACAAGCCAAGACAACAGAACACCGGACTTGGAGAATGCCAAGGAAAAACCCCAAGATGGGGAAAACCCTTTGATCAATTCTTCTTATTATTATATCAAATGTTCAGCAGAGAGAGAGAGTACAATAAATTCAAAGTTAACTTGCCAAATGATAGTCAAAACAACCCTGTCAAATCTGAAGACAACAATAGTCAAATTCTGCTCTAACCAAAAAGTCAACATTGGTCAATGCCGCAGCAAACAATCCTTTCTGCAGCTTAGTCAAACCCAAACAAACTCGGCCTTCTTCGTTGGTCAAAGTCGTCCCAAAAGAGTCATGAAAACAGTGGTCAAACTCTGCGGTTAGGCCTGCAGTCAACCCTGTGATTGGTCTGCAATCAAAGTCAACATAATGCCTCGGTTCTGTGCCAATAAATGCAGCCTGCCAAAAATGAAATTTTGACCCAAAAATATCAGTCAAACTGATGGTCAAAGTGTCTAGTCAACGTTGGTCAAATCTGCAACAAAATTCTGAAACTTTGGCCCATTTGTCCCTCTTGCCACACGTGTGAGAGAATAGATATGCCCAATAAGTTGTATGAACCAATCAAAGAAGGATAGAAAAGAATGTGTGTGATGAGATTATGCCAAATGAGGTTTGAGATCTCTTATATTTATACAAGTCATTGGGGCTCAAGTGACACGTCCATTGGGCTTCATGAGCCTACATGATGATGTGGCTGACCTTGACAATTTGCACATGTGTGGACTTGACCTCAAAAACATATTTTCCCTTGTCCAAATTTGATGATATTTAGGTCAAGTTTGGTTCTCTCGAAAAGAGGAATTCAATGCAATCATCATCTCCATCAAATGAGTTGTCCAAAGTGGAATTTGGCCCTAGTTGCTAACTTTAACACTCCCTCTCAACTAGGGAGAATTCCACCTACTAATACATCCATCATCATGCCATCTTGTCATTATGTATTATCTTTGCAACCCGTCCCAACTCTACTGAACACTGATATAGATAATGAAGAAGAATTAATCGAGAGTGAGTCACAAAACCTTACCACTCTCCACTAACAAAAGTCAGTTTAGGGGTAGAATCCCAATCAAACTTGATCCCAGGTCAAGTTGTCGAACACCATGCATCCTAGACATAGGGAGTACAACAGTACACGATGCGTCCATCTGTAGTGTTATGGTCCCTATCCACGTTTCCCAACTCATTGGCCAAATAAGAGGTATTTTCTATGAGTCTCGAACTATATGGATAAGATGTATGTTGGGACATCTATAGGTGAAGGTGAGGGCGCTCCCTATCCGCTCCAAAGTCAGGTCTAAAGCAATGTTGCATGAAGCGGGGACGAAGCGGGGACGTTTTTTGGAAGCGGGAACGCGGAAGTGTCATTTTCCAAAAATCTAGGAAGCGAAGCATCTATAGAAGC
>APFE031637962.1:49861-70356 GCA_000404065.3 Pinus taeda
TTTGCCTTCATTCCTCACCCTAACCCAAGGTAGACCCACCCCCAACAAGCAAACTCACCTAAAATTTAAAAAAAAAAAAATGAAAAAAAAAACGATTTTCTAAACGTTTTTCTGGAAGCGTACACTTCACCCTCCGAAGCCCCACGCTTCGTACTGCCGAAGCGTCGTACAAATCGCACTTCGGCGCTTCGGAAGCGCACTTCAGCGCTTAGGAAGCGCCCTTCGGAGGAAAGCTTCCGAAATTTCCAGGAAGCATCCAAAATAGGCGGAAGCGCACTTCCGAATTTCGGAAGCATGCTTCCACCGAAGCTTCCTAAACGCTTCCGCACGGGACGTGCTTCCAGGCTTGGAACCGGGGGGGCGCTTCGTGCAACATTGGTCTAAAGTCATCGTCCATGCATGATAGTCATATTTATCATTGAGCTTGTCCTCGATCTTGAAGTAAGATGTAGATGCCATGGGGAATTGTCCAATAGATCTCTCTTAGTGATTGCTTTTCTCTCTCTTTCTTGGGATTTGTCTTCACTTGGGCTCTAATACCATGTTAATTTTTGTTAACAATGGTATGTTCTATGCTTAGCACAATTACTTCAATGTTCTTTTAGTAGCTCAATGACAATTTCCAATTTAGTTTTCCAATAGCAATCACGTTAACCATAAATCACATTAACAGTAATTGTAGATAGAACATGGACAATAAAATGCAAAAGACAAGCCAAGACAAGAGAACACCATATTTAGTGAATGCCAGGGAAAAACCCCAAGATGGGGAAAACCCTTTGATCAATGCTTCTTATTATTATATCAAACGTTCAGCAGAGAGAGAGAGAGTACGATAAAGTCAAAATCGACTTGCCAAATGATAGTCAAAATAGCCTTGTCAAATCTGAAGACAACAGTAGTCAAATTCTGCCCTAACCAAAAAGTCAACATTGGTCAACGCAGTGACAAACAGTCCTTTATGCAACTCAGTCAAACCCAGACAAACTTTGCTTTCTTTGCTGGTCAAAGTCAACGCCCAAAACAATCATGAAAACTGTCGCCAAACTTGGTCAAACTTTGCGATCAACTCTGTTCTTAGGCCTACAGTCAACCCTGTGATTGGTTTGCTTTCAAAGTCAACATAATGCCCTAGTTCCTATGCCAATAAATGCATTCTGCCAAAAACAAAATTCTGACCCAAAAACTGCAAACAAACTAATGGTCAAAGTGTCTGATCAACGTTGGTCAAACCTTAAACAAAATTCTAAAATTTTTGCCTTGTAATCTATCCAAAAATTCACCTTCTTGCCACACGTTTGAGAGAATAGATATGCCCAATAAGCTATACAAACCAATCAAAGAAGGAGAGAGAAGAATGTGTGTGATGAGATGATGTCAAATGAGGTTTGAGGTCTCTTATATTTATACAAGTCGTTGGGGCTCAAGTGACACGTCCATTGGGCTTCATGAGCCCTACATGATGATGTGGTCGACCTTGACAATTTGCACGTGTGGGCTTGACCTCAAAAACATATTTTCCCTTTTCCAAATTTGATGATCTTTAGGTTGATTTTGGTCCTCTCGAAAAGAGGAATTCAATGCAATCATCATCTCCATCAAATGAGTTGTCCAAAGTGGAAGTTGGCCCTAGTTGCAAATTTTAACAAACATCAAACAACAGTGTCTTACAATCCTCAACAAAACGATGTAGCCGAAAGAATGAACAGGAAAATCTTAAATATGGTGTGTTCAATAATGTTTTCAAAAATGTTAAATTGATGTCCACAGCTGACGCAATTCTATATGCAGTGTATATTAAGAACAGTGGTCCATCTCATGCTCTCAAAAACAAGACTCCATGTGAAATGTGGTATGGTCACATTCCTTCAGCAAGGCATCTCAGGGTTTTTGGTTCCACCTGTTATGCCTTGATACCTAAGGCACAAAGAAACAAACTTGGTGCAAGGAGTCGGAAATGTATCTTCTTGGGGTACTTGGATACCTCCAAAGCATATCGTCTTTATTATGAAGTAAATAAGAAGTTTATATTGTCTAGAGATGTGATCTTTCTTGAATCTTCTGAGACTAACAACGTTGTTGAACGACAGCTTGATCGCTTGGACAAATTCGGGCATGCAAAATATTTTTAGGAATTTGATAATGAGATTCCACATCTTGAAAGGGGGGTCCCTACCCTGGATCAATCTGTGGAATCTCCTTTTGAAACACTCTCTCCCCCTCACAGAGCTCCATCCACTAATAAAGAAGACACTTTGAGTGATGTGATTGAGAGAATTGGAAGGATAAATCTTGATTCAGCCCCATCTCAGTCAACTGCACTGCCTGAGCCATCTCAGAATGGTCCTCCAAAATGGCTCTCCAAGACACTTGAAAGTGTTCATCCTGATGAGGTTGGAAATCCAAGAACAAGAAGCTCTACCAGACAGAATGGAGCTGATGTAGACGATTGAGATTCAGTTGTTGATATGGATGTTTCTTATGATTGTGAATTAAATTTGTCTATAGATTTCGAACAAACTTCCTTCAAAGAAGATGCTTCTCATGATGAATGGAAAGAAGCAACGCAGAAAGAGTATGATGCTCTGATAAAGAATGGAACCTAGAAGTTGGTGGACACTCCATTGGAAACCAAATCGATTCGCTGCAAGTGGGTCTTCAAGAACAAGTATAAAGTAGATGGCTCACTTAACAAGCATAAAGCTAGGCTTGTGGCAAAAAGGTTTTGCAAAAAAGGAAGGGTTCGATTATGAGGAGACTTTTGTTGGAAAAAGTAACTATGTTCGGTCTTCATTAATGTACTTGAGTCATCATGTAATGTATTTGTCAAAAGAATAAAGAAAAGAATTTTTATTATTATTATTATTGTGACTTATTAAAGCATTGGTTTCATGCTTGGGTCACCATGTTTTAGGTCAAAGTCCACATTGAGAACTTCTAGGATTTATTCTGAGTCTATAGAGTCATTGTACATTTAAAGAGATCCTTCTTGGGCTTTTGAATCATGTAAAAAGGTTAAGTATTGAGTCAAATATGAATTATGTAACCTCCACACCATGTCGACCTAAGGAATCTATTTGACCTCATAAGAAGCCTATAAAAGCAAGCTCATCGAATTCATTCGGAGCATCATTCTCACACACAAGTTAAAATTCTTTAGTAGCTGGAAAGAAGTGCGAAAATCTCTTGTAGTTGGGAAGAAGTGCGAAGTTGTCTTGTAACTAGGAAAGGGTGCGAAGTCTACTATCGGAGAGCCGAAGTGAATGCGAGTTTGGGGAAGTCTAAGGAGAGAAGGAAAATCGA
Source organism: Pinus taeda (assembly GCA_000404065.3). Taxonomy (NCBI): domain Eukaryota; kingdom Viridiplantae; phylum Streptophyta; class Pinopsida; order Pinales; family Pinaceae; genus Pinus; species Pinus taeda. The sequence continues at coordinate 53,165 of APFE031637962.1, forward strand.
AATTTTGGTGTTTCTCTTTCTCTGTTTCGTGTCCTGGATTGGGAGATCGAAGTCTTCCAAGTTTCACTGCTGCCAGTTTCCGTAAGTTGTTGCCTAGTCGAAGTTGCTGGAAAGAGGTCGAAATTCTAGGAGGCTGACTTGGTGTGGAGGGAAGGTCTAGTCTTGGTCTAGGGTGATGAATCTCAAAGAATACTATTGAAAGGAAGAAATATCTTGATTGGGTTTTCCCATCGAGGGTTTTGCCCCGACATGTGCCTACATCTGGTGTCTATTGTTTTATTATTTGTTGCTTTTGGTAATTGCTTGATGAATTAAAGAAAGAAGATATAGAGAATCGTAATAGTAAGAAACATCACAACTAATAATCAAGGACAAGATAATATTTGTGCCTTTCTGATTTTCTAACATGGTATCAGACCTTTGGTGAAGAAGGAAGTAAAAGGCCAGTCTCAAGCACTTGATCAAGGAACCATTCAAAGGGACTATTCAAGAAAGATGTCTAACTCAATCAAGGGAGAGAACAAACTTGAAGGAGCCTCTAACTTCATGTCCTGTAAGAAGAGGATTGACCTAATCCTTGAAAAGAACAAGGTACTAGGCTTGGTAAGAGGAAATGTAAAGAAGCCTTCAGAGGAATCCATTGATGGCGACAAAGTGAAATATAAGGAAATAGAATTGGTGGCCATGATTTTAATGGTAGAAGGGGATAAAGGGAAATCTTGTCCCATTCATAGCTAACATTGATCATGCTCAGGAAATGTATGAAGCCTTGTCGAAGCTATTTACTATTAAGAACATTGGACAAGTAGCAAGTTTAAAGAATGAGTTAAGGACTACAAAGATGACTAAGAAGATACTGTGGCAACCTTCTTTGTGAAGATAGCTAGACTTAGGGATGATCTCTTGGCCATCGATGAGATTGTTCAGGGCAAAGAACTTGTGATCATTGCTCTATTAGGATTGCCACCCTCTTGGGATGCATTTGCTTCAGGTCTGAACAGTTGGAAGGTAGCTCCCACCTTTGAAGAATTATGGACCGCCTGCAGTCAAGAAGAAATAAGGATCTCTATGGTTACCAATCCTAAAGGAGTATCAAATACGTACATTGGTCATCATAAAGGAAAGAGATACAAGGGACCAAGGAAGAAAGTTGACATGTCCAAGATAGAGTGCTATCAATGTCATAAGAAAGGTGAATTCAAAAGTGACTATCCCGACAATCCAAAGAATAAGAAGAGAGGAAGGGATCAAGCCAACTTTACTGAGGAAGGAGACTCAAAGAAAGTCAAGCCTGAAGAATGTTGTGGAAGGAGACTCAAAGAAAGTCAAGCCTGAAGATCCCGACATTAGGGACTTACACTACGAAGTCCTTTGCTTGTAGTTTTATATATCTTGTTTTATATGTTTTAGATTTTATAGGTTTTTGACATATTTTTGAAAAAAGAAAACAATTTTTATTGTTTTTTTATAAGTTTGCAGGTATCCCTCAAGCTTTGGAGGGAGCCCCCAACAACTTCCAAAAATAAGTATCTCATGTCTTTTCAATTTCTGGGTTCATGTATTCATTTAGTTTTGATTATATTAAATACTAATCACCATTCTCCCTCTATTGTCTTGATTAGGAAAAACATTTGCAAGAAGCATAAAAGAGGATCTCTCAAGACAAGGTTGGTCAAGGAACAAAGGTATGCTTTAAATATAGTGATTGAGAGGATTTATTCATTTGATGATCTATTACTAACATTGTTATGTCTAAGCTATATTGAATCATAGTGATTCTTGCTTTGGGTGATTCACCACTTGATAAATCTACCCACCCCACTCATATTCTTAGCTGATTATGTAGAACCCTAGTCAGGTTGTAGAAAACCCTAACTGAAGGGTATGCTAATATGCATGTCTGAAAACCCTAAACCGCTTAGGGTGATTGTGAAATGCTATTTGAAGTTTTATTGATAATGTCATGTTTGGGATTTTGGTATGATCGGGAAATTCTAACTTGTTAAGGTTGAAATGATAAGGTCTAAAATCCTGAACCTTTGAAGTTTTGGATTTGCTATGTTTCTACATTGAAAACCTAGCTCATTAGGGTTTGGTGGAATGTGTGAGCAAGACCCTTATATTGTCATAGAAATGATTTCCTTGGTATGTGTGTGTTTGTCTGATCAAACCCTATTTAATCAAGATGGTTGTGTCTAACTCTTATTGATCATTGTGAAGTTGGGTTTGACTAACACATGATATGAAATATATTTGCATGATGATGAAATCTAGGCATGTATAGATATGTCCTCTTTGGTTGAAATGCTAGCTTGGTCTAGGTCAGATGTATTAATGTTGTTGGACATATGATATACTTATGAATGATTATGAACTCCTAGATATGTGTGTTGACCTAGTCATTGATGGTCATGAGTCTTAAGATTCAATGGAAATCCTTATTTGAGATTTTAGGATGATAATATTTGGAAATCTAGGGTTTTGCAGCTAAACCCTAGTAGTAGATAAATTGTCTAGTATGTGAGATATAAATCTGAGATCTATTGTTGAAAATAAAAATCTAGGGTTTTGCAGTTAAATCCTAGTAGTAACATTGTCTTGTGTGTGTAATGTAACAATCTGAGATCTATGTATTTAATGATTGTTGAGATTGTGAAAGATGAAATTCTAAGGTTTTGGATTTAAACCTTAGTCAAAGTAAAATCTCTGAAATATGATAATTTGAGATGTGTAAGATTGTTGAAATTGTGAAAATGGAATTCTAAGGTTTTGGAGTTGAACCTTAGTCGAAGCAGAAATCTCTGATGTATGATGACTATATGATAATTTCAGATTTGTGATAGATTGTTGAAATTTGAGTTTCGAATGGATTTGATGATAGATCGGAAATCTAGGGTTTGCAACTAACCCTAGTTGAAGCTAGTCAGGTTAATGACTAAGTTGTGATTGACTTTGATTGATTATTTTGTATGAAACCTAGGTTTTTGTATGAATCCCTAGTGAGAAGTCTAAGATATGAATTTTGAAAGGTTGTTAGATGCCTTGTAGATCTATACTTTCGTGAATTGTTTCTAGGGTTTGCTATATGTTGAAGTAAGGTATGTCATACCTTTGGAAGGAACATTGAAACCCTGGATGGAATGAAAGTTGTTATGAAGTAGTCTAGGGTTTATGATAAAGTCCCTAGCAAGATGATGAAGAGTATATGTCTATTGTTTGTAAATTAAGTATGGGTATCTGATATGTATAAAGTTGAAATGCTTCTATGATTTTGATATGGCTAACTTCATGTTTCTATAGATTTGGTTGTACTTGCTATTTAAGTTTTGCAGGTACACAATCTTCAACTTGGTGAAGATGCTCGATGTGATAAGCATGATAAGGATGATAATAACTCTGATGAAATGTTTGGAAGCCGTGAAAGATTCTCCGATGGCGAAAAGAAGAAGTTGATCTCCCTAACTTAAGAGGAAGCCTGAATAGAAGAGCTCTCCCTAACATTAAGAGGGAGTCTGGATGAAGAGATGCTTCTTAGTTGAGAGGGAGGGCATAGCTTGGTTTTGATTGAAGAACGAAGTTCAAAGGATATGTTGTTGCATGGCAAGTAGGAAGGAAAAGTGTATGATTAAGGAATCTTCTGTCAAAGATTTTGTTGATAGTCCTACTATGAAAAGTTGAGAAGCAACATCAAGTTGTCTGAAAGACCCTGGAGGTTTGTATTTGATTATGTACATGTGAAAGTATATTATTGATTGGGGTTGTGTTTGTACAGGTGAATCTCTCGAAGTTTTTGATAGTATGTTGGTTGAAAATCAGTTTGATTGAAAGAGATTGGTCATTCTTGATCTGCTGGATCAAGGGGTGTTGAGGCTTTGTGAGTGAAGCATTGTCTTGGAGGACATTTGGCCGACACATTGTGTTGATGTCTAAAAGTTGTGTTAGTTATTGATCTCTATGTTGGATACACACCTCGGATTTCGAGTTGATGGTTGGCAAGTAAGCTTGAGGGTACCTAAAGGGGTTGAAAGCTTGAGTCCATCTTGGTCCCACTTGGATAGATTACCTTGGTCAAGAATCTAGTCCATGGCATTGCGATGCCTAAATTGTTGAGTGGTTGTTTGGATACATTGCCCTAGTCACAAATCCAGTCCATGGCATTGCGGGGCCTAAAGTTCTTCATGGTTCATATAGTTTGAAATCTTCCATTGTATTTTTACATTAAGAATACCTCCCTAGTTAAGAGTGAGTGTTGGAAAACGTAACTATGTTCGGTCTTCATTAAGGTACTTGAGTCATCATGTAATGTACTTGTCAAAAGAATAAAGAAAAGAATTTTTATTATTATTATTGTGACTTATTAAAGCATGGGTTTCATGCTTGGGTCACCATGATTTAGGTCAAAGTCCCCATTGAGAACTTCTAGGATTTATTCTGAGTCTATAGAGTCATTGTACATTTAAAGAGACCCTTTTTGGGCTTTTGAATCATGTAAAAAGGTTAAGTATTGAGTCAAATATGAATTATGTAACCTCCACACCATGTCGGCCTAAGAGAAGATCAAGTCGGCCTAAGGAACTTATTCGACCTCACAAGAAGCTTATAAAAGCAAGCTCATCAAATTCATTTGGAGCATCATTCTCACACACAAGTTGGAATTCTCTAGTAGCTTGGAAGAAGTGCAAAAATATCTTGTAGCTAGGAAGAAGTGTGAAGTTGTCTTATAGTTGGGAAAGGGTGCGAAGTCTTATGCCAAACAGCCGAAGTGAATGCAAGTTTGGGTACGTCTAAGGAGAGAAGGAAAATCAAAATTTTGGTGTTTCTCTTCCTCTGTTTTGTGTTCTGGTTTGGGAGATCGAAGTCTTCCAAGTTCCACTGCTGCGGGACGCTGCTAGTTGTCGTACGTTGCTGCCTAGTCGAAGTTGCTAGAAAGAGGTTGAAATTCTTGGAGGTTTACTTGGTGTGGAGGGAAGGTCTGGTCTTGGTCTAGGGTGAAGAGTCTCAAAGAATACTATTGAAATGAAGAATTATCTTGACTGGGTTTTCCCCTCGAGGGGGTTTTTGCCGTGGCATGTGCCTACATCTAGTGTCTATGTTTTATGTGCTGCTACTTTTGGTAATTGCTTGATGAACTAAAGAAATAAGATATAAAGAATTGTAATAATAAAAAACATCACAAGTAATTCTCAAGAACAAGAAAATTTTCTGCCTTTCTTTTTTTCTAACAACTTTTTCCCCCACAGAAAATGGGCTACCATCCGGACACTCTTTGCCTTGGCAGCTCATAATGGTTGGAAAGTCACAAATGGATGTAAAAACTGCTTTCTTGAATGGAGATTTGAAAGAAAATGTTTTTATGTCTCAACCAAAAGGATTTGCTATGAAGGGAGATTGTTGGACAATATTTGTCATTGATGTCAAAGTATTTAGGCCGACAGGAGTTCTGAATAGAGGAGGATTTTGATCTAATCTTTTAAGTCTGCATTTGCTTTAAAGGGCATAAAGAAACTTGTTTGAACTCAATAGGAGGATTTCTCCCTTAGATACACTTATTCTTTTGACCTACAAACTACATTAAAATAGTAATACTCTGGCGTCTGGAGTTGCCATAAGTATGAAGTTGTCATCAGTGTTCATTGGTCATCATTCTGGAATCTGGTTATTGTTAGGCTTTTCTTGCATTCATCTTCTTAAATATTTGAACGATTTACTTGGAAAGGTTGTACATTGTCTATGCCTACAAATTGAACCAGGGCAATTTTTTGCAAAGGCTTCCATATTTCTCTATGAAATTCCTTCTGATTTAGTAAGCTAGAGAAGGCAAATAAGGTCCAAAGTTAATCGGCTCATATGGAAGGAAAAATGAAGATATGGATGCTATAATAGTTGAAGAAGGGAGGATGGCACTAACCATTAAATTTGTAAAAAAATTCTTGACAGGAAAGCTCACATTCAAGTCAAACAAATACAAGTTGGCTCTCCCAAAACGCATGACGGTTCAATCTAAGAAATTGACCAATAAATAGAAGTTAATTCGACCCTATTTGGCACCTAATTCAGTCAAGAAACTGGAAGAAAATTGGTCAAGAAATTTTGATTTATCTGAGACAATTCAGACTAGAAAAAGGGAGATAATTGCAGATCATCTGAGGCAAATTCCTGAAGAAGAAACTTGGTCATGGAGATCTCAAGGGAGTTCGATGAAAACAACAGAAAGGCTAACTCAGTGAAGCAAGAACAAAGGCATTTCAAGCCTGTAAGAAGAGATAGACTTCAGCCTTAGACTATGAACAGACCTCAGTCACCCTGAAGCAAAAATCACGATCATTCTGAAGCAAAAGTTTTGGCCATCCTAAAGCAGAAGTCTCGGCCTCCTGTAATCTTTTAACAGAATCTCAGATTGCAGCAGAATTTTGGCACAGACTGTAGTCTCCTTGTAACATTTTGATCTAAGTTTTGAGAAGGCAATTGGATCAGGTTATGAGCACAATTTGCTGCAAAGTTTAAAGCAGTTTGAGAGTAGACTTGAGACAGTTTTTACATCAGATTTAAAAGTGCTTTGGTGTCTCTCTCTTGTGGATAATTTTGAAGTGATTTTGTAACCAGGATTTTAAAAGACTTGGAACAAACTCGGAAAGTCATTGAAGACCCTCTTGTTCAGACTTGATGACCTCCTCTGTAGCAGCCTTAAAAACCTTTGTTGGAGAAGCTTTTGAAAATCTTGTTATAGCAAACTTGAAGCATCCATGGACCAAACTTAAGGACATTTGTGATGCAGGCTTCTAGACACATTTTGGAGCAGAATTAAAGAGTCCTTAGAGCATAATTTAAACAATCAATCTAGGAAAATTGGAGGATATGCTGAGCAGATCATTGAAGACACCTGAAGCAATTGTTTAGAGCTGATTTGAAAACTTCTTGGAACAGCCTGGTGAAGGATTCTTGTAGCTGTTGTTGTGTTGGAGAATGCAGTAGGGCAGGATGGCAGCTATTAATTCAATTCTCTTTAACCTTAAAAATTGCTTATGAACTTTACTTATCTTCTTATGTTTTTTTATTAGATCTTTTCATCAAACAATTATCAAGAGCAAAAACAATAAAGACAATGGATACAAGTATTAGGCTCCAAGCCAAAGCAAAACCTCTCCAAGGGGAAAACCCAGAAATCTCTTATCTTCTTATAGAATCTGCTTCAAATTAGAAAACCAAGACCCAAAACCCTAAACCAAGTCCTCCTCCAAGCACCAAGTCAACCATCCAAGAAGCCCTTTCAATTAAGTCAGAGATCAACCAAACCAACAAAGTTCAATCCTACTTCAACCAGCTTCTAGCTTTAACTTCGGCCACCAACTTCGAACCTGAAACTTCGACCTGCAATCTTCGGCCCTGTAGCAGTTGCAGAAGCCTTAGTTTCTTCACATCTGTGAGAGAATAAGGCCCAAAAACAATTTTTTATCTTCTTCTTGATTTCTCCTTGCTTCCTTGACCTTTGCTCTTGATCCTTCTTGTTCCCAGCTTCAGATCGAACTTCTTTCTTGAGATATCGAATTGGTGTCTAAATGAGGCCGAATATGCTTCTATTTATAGGCTTTCCACGAGGTCGAATACCCTTCTTTAGGCCGACTTGTGCTAGGAGGGTTATAAGACTTTCTAGACTCATAATTAATATCTCTGACATGATACAACTTGCCCAATAGGGTCTTATACAAATGACAAGGACTCTCTTGACTCAAGAAAAATATTCTTTTGACATGACCTTAGAAGCATGAAGAACATGCTTGACCTAGACAACCATCAAAATGGAGCATGAAACCCGTGCTTAAAATAATATTTTTCTTTCTTCTTTTTATTCTAACATAAGATATACATGATGACTTGATTATATGGACAATTATGAAGACTGAAACTAGTTATATTTTCCAACACTCCCTCTTAACTAGGGAGGCATTAATTGTACACTTGGTAAAAGGATATTCTCAAACTGAAGAGTTCTCAAAAGAAGAGTCGGATTGGTAAGTCATCTTTAAGCATTTAACATCATGACCAGCATTGTCAATATAGTAACGCCTTAACTTGACAAGCTCTTTTTTATACAAGATCACAAAGTTGGAAGGCTTTACGTGAGATACCACACTACCTCTACAAGGTGCATACCCCATCCGGATGTTCACTAGGTATGTCCTTCTAGGACTATTCTTATCTTGGATTCCCAATCCTCAAAGAATATCGGTCCTCATCGACCACTCTTGTCTTGGATACCTATCCAATCCTCAAAGAGTGTCAGTCCATTTCCTATCTTGGATTTTCTATCCTCAAGGAAATCTTAGATGCTTATCCAATCCTTCATTCTGCATTCTCCCTCCATGGCCTTCAGTTGGACTTACGGTTGTTAGTCCTAGCCTAGTGCACTACACATGAAGAAGAGAACACAAGTGTGATGTCTATCACCAGTCCCTCTAAATTAGAGAGGAGATCCTCATTCCCTTTTGATTAGGGAATAGATCCTTGCTCCTTTACAAGTATTTAAGGAGACTTCTTACTCCCTCTAAAATCATAGAAGAGATTCTTTCACTTCCTTTCAATTGGGAAGTCATAACCACGTGCTCTTTAGCTTGTCTTCAGAAGTGTATCAGCTATCAGTTCTTCATGGAGATAGTTGCATGGCTCCTCCTTTCCTTTGTATCACATCATATTGAGCTTCTTTCTTCCTAGATGTTGCAGAGGCATCTTCTACCTGTAATCTTGTGACAGGGTTTAAGCCATCAACCTTTTATATCACTTTCCTTTAGTCATTACTAATGAAGGCATTATATTAAGCCTTATCATAGTTCCGTCTAAACATGAAAGTGATCTTCATGAACATCAGGTTATCCTCTTATACTGCTACTTTCAATTCCAAGATGATGATGTAAACATCTTGACTACATAGCCTTTCATCGATTGTTAAAACCATTCACTCAATCCATACAATCTTTGAATCAAGTTCAACATCAACAGTTAATCTTGCCTCAACTATGATTATATATATTTCTACAATATACTTCCAGGTAGCAAAACAATATGTCAGCTAGATAACCAATATATTAAATATCATATTTACCTTATCTGGTGACCCTTTCATCAAAGTATTTGCTTACTAGAGCCCTTTGAGATCAACATTCTCTCACGTGATCCATCTCCAGAAGAATCTATGCATTCATTTTAATCAAGGTGCCGATGGATTGAACTTGATTACCAAGCTACAATATCTTCCTTGAAGTTATCATTGTTAACTCCCTTTCTTTCTTCCAGAGGCTATACTTGATGTTGATCAATATTGTTATATTTATGCCATGCAATTTCGTGTGAGAGTCTTGATCTTTAGCCATTCCAAAGCATGTCAAATTTCTTCTTTCAAGCATCATGTAACCATATGGAAGACTTATAGAGCACATTCTCATAACCAACTCTTCTTGCATGATTCTTGTAGATATGAACCTTTCCCTAGAGAAGAGTTACTTAAAATATGTATACCTTTGCTTTCAAACAACCATCTAGCCATCATTTCTTGAACAAGCTTGATTCTTATACTTATCTAGGATAAAATTTAGCATAAAATATTATGTCTCAAGAAATGGTTAGAATTTGTATTTGAAAACCCTAGGAAATCACCCTAGAAGATTCCATAGATTAACGACATTGTCTTCATGCTTTTGTACTTGTCTATTTTGCTTGGTACTACTTGTCAATGAATGTTGCAAGTACTTAATGAAGGAAGCAAAATTAGAAAGATATGTTGATCTTATGATGAATAAAGGGAATGGTAACTTGGTAATCAAGTTGGATCCTTCGGCACTTTGATAAAAGTAGACTCATATGGAGATGGACCGTGAAGATGTTGATATTGTCATGGTAAGAGGGGGGCCTTCAAGAGGGAGCCCTTTCAAAGTTTGTAGAAGTAACTCAAGGTATGTTTAAAAATTCTAAGATTTGAAGCAAGTCCCCATCATATGAGCAAGAACAATGATTTTGTCTTTAAAATCTATTCTAGGTAATAACTCTCCCATATCCACTATAGAATCATGAAATTTCGTACATTGTTAGGGTGTTTGATCTCTAGATTAAATCAGCCCTTATAGAATTATATTTTGATATTTGTTCACTTTGATAAAACCCTAGATTTTTAGGGTTTGATGTTGTTATCTAGGGTTTATGACAACCCTAGTAGAGGTTGATATAAGATCCTAGAGCATGAAAGTGAAAGCCTAGGTGTACATGCTTTTGTATGATTGAACCGTGACTAGGTTTAGGTTTTGGATATCTAAGGTTTAATTTCTTTTGATAACCCTAGATGTTCTCTTTATGTTAACATGATAACCCTAGATTGATAAAAGTTAATTTCATGCTCTTGTAAATATATATTTGTGCTTGGTTGTACTTGTTGATGAGATTTGCAGGTACATAGTTTTCAAGAAGTTGTAAAGCATTTTGTGAAAGACAGCACATCAAATGACAACAGTCAATCAGTGAAATTAATCGACAACATATTTTAGGAACAACAAAAATTGATGGCAAGCATACTAACTGTGTCGGTCAATAGAGATCACAACAGTCTCCTCAAACAACATACAACAGAATGAATCACAGGTAGGTTGGTTTCCCCATAGCTAGCATAAAACTAAGTATTTTTCTAGCAGAGATTAAATAGCAGTGTAAGCAATAATGCCATGACAGAAATCAGAATGATGCATTACTTCATGGTTTGGAGGTTTTGCAAAAACTAGAGGAGATTTTCCTTGGGTATGGTAATTATGCAATTGACATCTTGAAGAGGTTTCAGATAGAGGACTACAAACCCATGGTCACACCTATAATCACTAATTTGAAGGTGACAGCTTCAAATTCAAAGTTGGTGGCCCCTACGTTGTAAGGCAACTGATAGGTTTCTCGATGTATTTGTTCAACATTAGAACAGATATATGTTTTATAATGAACACCTTGCGCCAGTTCGTGCTGGAGTCGAGGCAGAAGCATTAGGTAGCAGCAAAACACATGCTCTCATACTTGAGGGGCACAGTGGAGTATGGTCTGAGATAGCTTAGAGATGGTGAAGTGAAGTTGTAGGGCTATACAAACTCAGATTGGGAAGGCAGTGTTACAAACAGTAAAGTGAAGGTGTTGCTTTATGTTAATTTTAGGCAACAATGGTATGTTCTATGCTTTAGAGTAATTTTACTTCAATTTCTTTATTAGCCCAATATCAATATTCAGATTAGCAATCACATCAACATGATAGTAAAATGCAGATAGAACATAAAAATGAACAGTAGAAGAGAAGCCAAGACAAGAGGACACAAGATGTGGCACTAGCCAGGGACAAACCCCAATGTGGGGAAAGCCTTGATCAAATCTTCTTTTAATTTTCAATAGTTCAGCAGAGAGAGTACAATTTACAAACCTAATAATTTATACCATTAGCAAAAGAGCCCTAACCAGAAAAGTCAATGTTGGTCAACAGGGTAGATTTGACCCTCAGCAAATCAGTCAACTTCAGTGGACTTCGGCCTCCAAACAGCAAGATAAAACAACCCTCAAAACAACAAATTCAGCCCAGTCAAAGTCTGGTCAAATAGCCCACCTGCAGTTAGCCCTAACTGCAATCAACACTAGTCAACAATCAACGTTTAGCCTCGATTTCTGTGCCCATAAATGCAGCATGCCCAATCAGAGATAGCCCTCACAAAAACGCAATCAAAGGAGGTCAACGCATGCTAGTCAATGATTGGTCAAACTATCCAGAAATTTTGTCCCCTGAAATTTCGCTCTACTGAAATTTTGGACATGTGGAGAGAGAGAGGCCCAAAAATCTGTATCCAAATAATGAGGAGAGAGAGAGAGAGAAGTGTGAAGATGAGTGTGTCCAAATGAGGCTAAGTCACATTCTATTTATATGCAACGTTGAGGATGAATAGACGTGACTGTTGGGCTTCTGAGCCTACATAAGTTTGTTGGCCGACCTTTACAATTTGACCATAATCAAAATAAATTCATGACTTCATTTGTACATGTCAGAATCAGATGATCTTTAGATCAATCCTACACCTCTCGAAGAGAGGATTCCAAGAAAAATATCAGTTGTCATAAATAAGATGACCCATGTGGAGTTTGGCCCTAGTTGCTAATTTTAACAATCCCTCTCAACTAGGGAGAACTCCATCTGTTAATCCATCTGCCAATTTGTACTATCTCTTCCATCAATGCACTGCTCTATGCTTTGCTCAACTATGAAGAAGAAGAAGTGATCAAGAATGTATCATACCATTCTCTATTGACCTGAAGTCAGTCCCAATCAAAGGAAAATGTGTCATACCACTCTTACTGACCCAAAGTTAGTTCCAATCAAAAGAGAGTCTCATACCACTCTTACTGACCCGAAGTCAGTTCCAATTGATCCTAGATCAATATCGGTCATCCTAGCATAGGGAGTACGATAGTACACGATACGTCCATTAGTAGTACTATGGTCCCTATCCTCATTTCTCTACTCATTGGCCAAATGAGAGGTACTTCCCACAAGTCCCAGACTGCATGGGTAGGATGTCTCAGCAGGAGAAGGATGAACCACTCATCCTACCTACATGTCGCCAAGGGGTATCGCAAGGGAAGGCTAAACCACTCACCCTATACACAGCAAACCACTAGGGTAAGGTTGAACCACTCACCCTATGGTTTCTCATCGCTCCAAGAAGTACCCCAAGCCCCCCGAAGCTCTCAGAGCTCAATATCCATCTCACACAAGACCCTCATAAGACGGTCTCTCCACGACTCCAAGTCATTCTCAGAAAGCCAAGAACTTGACCTTCCCCGAGGGCTTTGTCAAAATATCGGCGACCTGCTCATCAGTCCCAATTTGATGGAGCCTTATTGCTCCTCATTGTACCATATCCCGGATAAAGTGGTACGTAATATCTATATGCTTGGAGCGATCATGAAACGCGAGATTCTCTGATAATCGTATCCCACTCTGGTTGTCGAAGAGGATCACGATGGTATCCAGCACATGTCCAAACAGCTCACTGAAGAGAATCCTCAACCAGACAGCTTCATAGGAGGCCATACTAGCAGCTATGAATTCGGCCTCGGCAGTGCTCAAGGCAACCGAATTTTGCTTCTTGCTCATCCAGGAAATCGAAGCAGAACCCAAAGAAAAACAACGTCCATAAGTGCTCTTGTGATTCACCACATTGCCATCCCAATTAGGATCAAAATAACCATGCAACCTGACATCTCCAGCAGTGTATCTCAGTCCATGAGTGATTGTGCCCCGAAGATACCTCAGAAGATTCTTGGCACCAATCCAATGTATATGATGAGGCTCAACCATATATTGGCTCAATGTGTTAACTGCAAAACATATGTTCGGACAGGAGTTCACCAAGAACATCAGTGCTTCTATGAGTTGATGATACTCAGAAGCATTTCCTCAGGTCCAACTGCACTACCACATAACTTCTTAAAGTTAAGTTCCATCGAAGTAGTCACAGGCTTGCAGTCCACCACATCCCAAATCTTTCCAATATCTTCACAACATATTTTCCTGAGAGAGGAAAATTTCACCTGGCTTTTGCCAGACCTCCAACCCTAGGAAACAGTGCATCAGTCCTAGGTCCTTCATCTCAAATTCAGAAACCAACTCACTCTTACATTTGTGAATGAGAGGGTCTGCACCTGTCAAAAAGAGGTCGTCCACATAAAGTACCAGATGAGAGGTTTATCATTTTCAACCTTAAAGTAAAGGTTCAGAACAGCTTCACTTCTAGTGAATCCCAGCTTCATCAAATAGCTATCGATCCTCTCATACCAAGCCCGAGGTGCTTGCTTCAATCCATAGAGAGCTTTCTTCAGCCTACATACATGAGATTCCCGATCATGAACCTCAAACCCCTCGAGTTGTTCCACATAGACTTCCCCTTTGATTGAACCATGCAAGAAAGTGGTCTTGACATTCATCTGATGTAGGTTCCATCCTTGCAAGGCAGCAAGGGCTATGATCAAGCGAATGGTGGTGTATTGGGCAACAGGTGCAAACAACTCATCGAAATCTACACCTTCCTTTTAAGAGAAGCCTTGAGCAACAAAGAGAGCCTTTAACTTTTCTGCACTTCCATCAGCTCCAAGCTTGATTTTGTAGAGCCACTTAGAGGTGACAACCGATTTGTCCTAGGGTCTAGGGACCACATCACAAACATCATTCTTCATAATTGACTCGTATTCTTCATTCATAGCATCCTTCCATACTTGATGCTTCACGGCTTCTTCGAATGATGAAGGCTCATTTTGAATGATAGTGCTCATGGCGGTCAAATATCCTTGATACCTGTTCGGCTTCTTGCTTTCACGGAAAGTCCCCCTTGGTGCAATGTGTCTCTCGGCATCTTCGAGAGTCTCCCTAAGCCATGAGGGTCTCCTTTTGGAGGAGGAGGACGATCAATACGATCCATAGGTTCATCAACATCAGGCATTGTTTCGTCTTCTTTTGCACCCTAATTTCTGGTGTCAGCTTCTTTCTCCTTCCTTAAGATAGGAAGGTTGTTTATCTTCTTGAGGGCCATATCTTCGTCGAAGGTGACATCATGACTTATCTCAACTTCCTTTTGACTAGCCACATAAATTCTATATCCTTTAGAATTTTCACTATAGCCCATAAAGATTCCTTTCTTCCCAGATGCACCCAATTTGCTTCTTCTCTCTTTCGGCACATGAAAATATATGAGACTTCCAAAAATTCTAAAATGAGAGACATCGGGTTTCTTACCAGTGAACATTTCTTCGGGAGCCTTAGAGTCCAATGCTTGATGAGGGCATCGGTTTGAACATACACAGGGGTATTTGCAGCTTCAGCCCATAGGAACTTCGGAAGGCCTTGATCATGAAGCATGGCACGAACTACTTCTACAATAAAGCAATTCTTCCTTTCAGCAAAACCACTATGCTCAGGAGTGTATGGCATTGCAGTCTCCCTCTTAATGCCAGCTTCTCTGCAATAATCTTGGAATTCATTGGATTCGTACTCAGTCCCATTATCAGTCCTCAATATCTTGATTTTCTTCTTGGATTGGTTTTCGATCAAGGCTTTGAAGTGTCAGAACCAGGTGAACACTTCATCCTTCTTCAAGAAGTAGATCCAGGTCTTGCGAGAATAATCATTCGTAAAGGTGAGATAATATAAGTATCCTCCCAAAGAGTTTACGGGCATCATACCAAATATGTCAGAGTGGATCAATTGGAATATATCTGTGTTCTTGCTATTACTTGAGGAGAATGGTCCCCTTGTAAGTTTTCCTTCAGCACATCCCGGACATACACCTTCATGCTCTACTTTGAAATTGGGCATACCTATCACCATCTGTCTCACATCGAGTAGGGCCTTATAATGAAGATGGGCAAACTTTCGATGCCATAGTTCAGATTGTACAGATGTGTCACAAGACATGGCTCCCAATGGACTTCCTCCAACTTGATACAAAGTGTCAACCCTGAACCCAAGAGTAAAAGCATCTTTAAAATTTCTTTTCCAAACACGTGCCTTTCCATTGATGAATGCCATCTTGAATCCTTTGTCCTCCATGACTGAAATGGACACCAGGTTCTTCTTGAGATCAGGTACATATAGTACTTCTTGCGAATGAATAGTGTTACCTTAATTCAATTGAAGGGTAACATTCCCCTTCACGGGATAGGTGGCATCGTCTCCAAGGATGATCTCCAAGTTTGTCTCCTTTTCTATGAGATTAGAGAGGACTTCCTTGTATCTAGTGAAGAGCCTTAAGGCACCACTATCAATCAGCGAATTTCCCATAGTGTCCAGAGGAGAGGCAGTGGAGAGGGCCGATATAAGATAGTGCTATTTTTTCTTATTCTTAACAACATTTGATTCTTCATACCTGGAGTTCCTTGATTTCTTTGAGGGTCGACCATTTCCTTGATGTCCCGCATTCCTTTTTCCTTTGCCATTGGACCTACCATTCCTTTGATCATTGTTGTTGAAGTTGCCCCTTGTTAAAATTGGCAACTAAGGCCAAACTCCATGTGGGTCATCTTATTTATGGCAGCTGATATTTTTCTTGGATTCCTCTCGTCGAGAGGTGTAGGATTGATCTAACGATCATCCGATTCCAACAAGTACTTATGGAGATATGAATTTATTTGTATTTACTAGACAAATTGTCAAGGTCGGCCAGCAACTAAATCTGTGGCACACATCCTCAACGTTTCATATAAATACAAGTTAGGTTGAGGCATTATTCACTCTCTCCTTACTTGATTGGGTATACAAGGAGCAGCATCTCTCACGTGGGAGAAGAAGGATACAGCTAGGAGGAGGACGCAGGTCTGTTTCAGCGTTGACTGTGGTTGACCTAGGAGCAACAAGCTAAGGGTGACTATGTTGACCAGCGATGAAGGTGTTTTTGATTTCGGCCTAGTGTGAGGAGTCTCCATCAAGCAAGCCACAGATCTGAACAGCAATCCGTTGACCTAATTTGACCACCGAATTGACCAGTGCTCATTGGTTAGGGTTGACTGCAGGGCTGCATATGCGTTGACCTATTTTGACTATCTCTTTTGGATTGTTTTGGGTTGACCTTCATTGTTGTTGAAGGCCGAGTTGACCAAGGTTGACTCAAGGTCATTTGTGGACTGTTTGACCAACTTTGCAAGTGTTGGTTAGCGTTTTATTACTTCTGTCATAAAATTACAAAACTATACGTTTGTACTATTTCTCTCTCTACTAAACTATTGAAGATTATAGAAGAATTGATCAAAGGGTTTCTCCACATTGGGGTTTGTCCCTGGCTAGCCGCCACATCTGGTGTCTCTTGTCTTGACTTGTTTTCTATCGATCTATTAATGTTCTATCAGCGTTTTACTTTATGTTAATGTGATTGATAAACAGTGGTTAATAAGAAGAAATTGAAGTAAATTCCTAAGCATAGGACATACCATAAATTAACACCCTTGGAATGATTGTGATCATCATCATGCGATGTGTCCCTTCTATTTGGACACTCCCTTGCATAGTGGCCAAACTTATTGCAAACAAAGCACCTGCCCTTCCTTCCTCCCTTAGATCTAGGCTTTCCATGGAAATGGCCTTTAGACCCTGCATTATTTCTCCTTTTGGCATGAGCGGAGAATGCAATGGGGTTGCTTCTATT